>PNEQ01058416.1:0-12193 GCA_003012365.1 Medauroidea extradentata | reverse complement strand
ATATATATATATATATATATATATATATATATATATATATATATATATATATATATATATATATATATATATAGTGCCAGTTAAAACTCCAAGTATAAATGAAAATACAACACAGTTACTCGTGAACACGATGATATTTAGGACGTAGTGGTTAATAATCTAGATGGTGTAGAGAGAGAGAGAGAGAGAGAGAGAGAGAGAGAGAGAAGTCTGCAGAGAAATTTATTTGATCTGTTTAGGAGGAGTTGTCATAAATAGTATACCATAAGATATCTTCACAAAAGTGATATCAGAACAACATCCATCATTTAATCGTGTTTAAACTCTAATTAAAGCTTTCTCTGGCGCTTGAGATGCAGTCTATTACAGCAAGTTGAGAGAGTTAATTTTTTACGATACTTCTTAATGTGCATTAAACGTTTACATCTACTAAAATAACGCACACTTCAAATTATAAGTTTAAAATTTAGCATTTTGTCGTTAACCCTTAATATTTAATTTTACACTCGGGGCTTTGCTACAGAGGAGATTTAAGAAGGGATAAACGAATAACTGAAGAACAGTTCACAAAGTTTATAAACATGTTAAATGTAATGGAAATGCACCATCCATTGCTAAGCATGTGGGCTATTGACAGGTAAGTTGTAGACACATCTAATGAGCTTAAGCTAGAGGAGATTTGGAAAGGGGTGCACGAAAGGTTGATTAAGGCTAAAGCTAAAGCAGCAATCAGGTATAACCATGGGCGTAAGGAAAATATGTATAAGGTTGTAGATGTTGTTCTTCTTCGGAAGGTTAATATAAGCAAAAAGGTTGATTATGTTACCTCAAAATTAGCTCCAGCCTATGAAGGGCCATTTTATATTGATAGATTCCTTACACCAGCAACGGCTAGTTTGATTGACTGTGAAAATGAGATGCGGAGTAAGAAGGCTCACCTAAGCCAAATAAAATTATTCATTGAGAAGGAGCCTTAAGCATTAATTTTTTCTTTTTACTCCGCTGAACACTCCGTTTTGGGGTGGTGGTTGTGACACTCTGGTGTCACTATTTTGTATTAGTATATAAGTTTATGGTGCTATTATGGCATGTGAAGTGGATTACTATAACTATATAATATATTGTACATATGTAAAACAAAGTGTTGGAGAGATATGGGTCTGTTTTGCATGTTCGTGAGTGAACGCACGCAATTCTGTGGTTTGTTTATCAAGTAAGTGTGTTGGCAACTTGAAAGACTCGTTTTTGAAAGCAGATGGAACTTTGGCGAAATAACTTTTTGTGTGATTTATTTGTTTTAAACGCGTAAGTGTGTGGGGACTTATGCCCAAAGTGTGTGGTGTAAAGCCCAGGGCGATGCGATGTTTAGTTGGTGTTCTACTTTGGTTTTTGTGTGACGCGTCTGGACTCCTGTTGTTTGCACCGAGTCTATAGGAGGCCTGTACTATGACGTGGGCAAGAAGCGTAGTCAAAATCCAATGACGCGTCAACTGAGCTGGACTAGGTTCGGAGCAAGGTAGCCTTTCCCAGGCTAGAAAAGTGAAACATGGATGTTTTGTTATTTTCCTGAAGGATGAGGAGTCCCAGATTTTAACCGGACGTATGGGTCAGCAATCCTTAGGGGTAAAACATGGTTATAGTGGAAATAAAGACTATAAGGTGTGTTTAACATGTGGAACTTTAAGCTGGAAATAGCTATTGTAGTTGGACCTTGTGTCTAATTTTTTTGGGTTGTTGAGAGCACTGGCCAATGAGAGTGAGGCAGTGTTTATCGTGCCTGAAGGCCGTCGAGCCAGAGGGGTGGAAATCAGTCAGTTTTTAGATGTTGGTGGCGGAGAGAACGACTTGAGGCCTGGTGGCCATCACTTGGGCAGTCCGCCGATGTATACCGACATGTGTTTGTAGGCACCACTGCACGCGAGTCATGCAGTAAATTAGTTACTGTTACTTCGCGAGTGGATTTACTGTTTGCAGACGACAGAAATGGAGTATTCGTGAATTGGCGAGGCGCTGTGTGCGAAATTATGGGAATCCTTCCTCTGATGCGATCAAGAAGGGTGCGGCCACTACCAAGAATCTCCAGGAGGCGCTGTTAATGGACATCATCGTGAAGTTTCTCCAGAAGCCCACCAGTGACCAGCAGCATTACGAGGCCATTGATTCATTCCAAGACAAGCAAATTGTATGTATTGGAATATTTAGTAGACTTGTTTGAGACTGTTCGGGTAGAGTGTAAATGTTGTTGACACCATGGCTAAAGTACTGTTTATAGCGATTGTCCCATTGTTTCCTTACTACGTTGTCAACGAGTAAATTGGGACACAGTCACAATATCGTGCCTAATTAAGACTCTTTTCGACCCCACGAAATTAAGGGTGTCTGACCCCATCATCCAGAAACTAAAATGTCGAACATTTAGAGAACGGATTACTCTTGACTTTTTGAATGCCAACAGGTTAAAATTCTGGGAGACTGGACGAAGCCATCAGTAGCACGTGGGAAGAAAGAAGACAGGTTTTTGGTCGGGCTCACCCACACACTATGCAGGGAAAAGGACAAATGCATCAGGTCGTATACCACCAATATATGAGGGAAATTGTATTTAGGGCATGAATGTACAACGGTATATGTATTTCAGGATTAGTAATCCAGTAAAGCAGATTGCAAATATCAGAATTGTTTCTCAACTGTTAACGACGGTAGTAAATAACCTTTATGAACCACTTTTCGGCCTATTCAGTACACCGGCCTTGCATTTACAATATAGCTATTTCCATCAGTATTTATCATGAGGCCAATGTGTTATGGGGGTTGGAAGTAGACCCAGGGTTGGTTCTGAGGAACGAGCTTTGGGGACTGCTGCGGGCCCTAGTTCAACAACACATTGTGGTTAAGTATAGCCTCACCACATGATACTTAATTCTGAGGGTAGCGGCTGTTAACAGTTTGACTAGCTAAACTACGTTGAACCAACGCGGATTAGGCTGCGAGTCTGTAGTAGAATAGCGACAAGCGGCACGCCTAGAGACTAGACCGTTGACCTCTCCATAGCACGGCAAGGAGTAGGCAGACCACCATGTCTTCTAGGTGACCACAATAAGACAGACCTAGCTTAGGTAGTTGAACTGTTCTATATTGAGGTCTAACAGGCCTTCACTGGACTGTGTTTGAGAAGGGCGCCTGGGTTTACTGTTGCACTGACGTAATGCAGGCATACTTGCATTCGTAAGTTTTGGCCACAGCATTCAGCACAACGTATATTAGAAACACGTTTTTTTTCCGGGCCTCCCAAAATGGCTTAATACAGACTTTTAGTCTGCGGTATCTGGGAAAATACCAACCGAATTCGAATATCGCAAAAAAAGAAACATACGTTTGACGTTACGACGTATTCCAAATAAAATAATAACATTACTTAAAATCCGATATGAAAAAGCACAATGGTTATTAAGAGCATTGGTCCTTAAATCACTGCGCGTCAGTAGAGTGGCATGCGCGTTGGGGTGATAGTGCATTACATGTGGGCGCTGGTCAGCGGCACCTTTATCACTCCACCGAGTTTAGGCCTCGACATCACACACACACAGCCTTGTCCGGAGCCGCCTTACGTTCTTTGCTTTTCAAAGTTAAACAGACTGGCACAGCTTGAATACCAGTCTGACGATAAGTTGTTTCAATTTGGCCTGACACTCCCAGTTTGGCAAGAACGGAATTGTTAGTGGGTGTACAGTAAGAGAAGCTATAACCAGAGCTACGAGAATTTCGCGGACTCGTCTGGCAACAGTCTGTACGTCTCAGTCCTAAACACGCACTGGCCAAAACGGATTATCCGCTAGCTTCTGACCGTACAAGCTAGTAGCACGTAATATCCACACACGAAATAATTATAAGTTCAATAGGGATAAAGTGAGCACTCAAAACGTAACCTTTGAAAAATATCACTAGCCGATACACAATGTAGTTTAACATTGGTTCCGTGCATTTTCCTATTTAAATACAACACTATTGAAATATAATCTATTGAAATCGAAATATCTTAATGTTATATATTTAACAGACTTTTTTAAAATTAAACTGCTAGCTTTTACTCGCGGATTTTCTCGCGTATAATTTGGCCCTAGAAAAGACGCCACATTTGAAGCACTTTGGAAGTTGACGAAGTACGCCTCGGTTCGGCCCTCACCGTCACATTTGCGTTACCGACTTCTGAATCGGGCCTTCGGCTCTCTTTATGTTCCTGTAGTATGTCTCGGTTCATTGTTGCGGGAGTTTACAAGTGCATATTTTTTTCCCCCATGAATTGTTTCTATATTTTAATAGTTATTCTGCTATTCGGGACGAAGTCGAATCCAAAAAATCAGTTTTTTTTTTTTAAATTGGTCCAGTCGTTCTTGAGTTATAAATGGTGTAACTAACCAGACTTTGTTATATGTATATAAAGATGAAATTTCCCACTGACTGCACAGTATATCTTATATGCGCAAACATCAAGTGACGTGTCCAGAGAGGTTAGACATTTCCCGTCGTTAGTCTTAATTCTTGGAAAAATACTAATTGGCTGAAAATATAACTCTAGCAGGACTTTTCTTAGTGCTTACTTTATCCCGAACCGCCTACGTCTAGAGCTAGGATGACAGCGGCGGTCGAATTATTAGGCCATTCGCCTCCCACCTAGGCGATCCGGGTTTGATTCCCGGTGGGGTCGACCCCCGGATTTTCGCATATGGGAATCCTACCGGACGATTCCGTTGGTCGGCGGGTTTTCTCGGGGATCTCCCGTTCCCTCCACCCTCTCATTCCGGCACCGCTCCATGCTCACCTTATATCACCCCTCACCTGCGATAAAGACCTCGATGTTAAGCTTGGACCAAAATCTCTCACTCACTTTCTAGAGCTAAGCATCCATCCTGATATCCACGCCAGCTTGACGGCCTATACTCTATCCATTCTAAGGTTGCAGCTAATTCATTCAAGTGAGTGACAGCAAAAACGTTTGCACAGAATAAATTTAATTTGAAATATTGGAAAATACAAAGAAAATGTGTTACTGCACAATCACAATTTGAGGAATCAAGATATAATTCAATCGATTTGATTTATTTCGTTAGCAATTTTTATCTCTGCTGCAACCTTTGAGTGAACAGAGTATAGTGGTCAACGGGGCACGGCAAATTACATACTTCCTGAGGGGAAGTGTGACCTGTGGGGGGTTAGCTCTAGAGGGGTCAGGTGGTGAGGCGACCCGCTGTTTTACTGCCCGCGGCTATTCCGTCGCCATTTGCATTTCACATCCAGCAGTTGCAAGGTCCTGCACGCCGTCTCACCCCTTCATCCATGCAACAACGGCACGATCACGCGACCCTACTGTCAGCGTTCCACGTATGGGTGGGTGTCGTTCCTTTAAAGGCGTTCACGTGACAAATAATTAATAATTTAATATTTGTACCACACAATGTTCGTTTTATAGTCGTTACTTGTGACTACATTTTCCACTTTAAAAAAATTGTTCACACTCGTAGTTTTCCTATAGTGGCATGTCAAAGTCAGAATTTGCGAGTTATAGGAACATAGGATTAAGGAAAAACAAGTGACTTACTCGAATGAAACAATTTACTCTGAACTTAGATAAATCCATTACTCTTTTTTTTTAAATGCCATAAATGACGTAAATTTTCATCGTTTTCAGATTTAAATAAATACAAAGGAATTTCATTGTGTGTTAAAAATATTTTAGAATATTGCCCATAATATCTAGGGCCCGGTAGTTTTCGCGAAAAGATTTTTGCCCCACTTTGTTTCAGTGCCTTACGCGTACACCTGCAGCTCAACTTCAAGATTATTGACAGAGTGTTTTTGTGCAGAGTCATTATTCATCTGACTGTGCCAATCAGTACATGTTTAACAGTGACGCATCACGTCTGTGATTTGCGGGATTAACCTCCAGACACTGGGTGTTACGGCATCTAATCACTGACCACAAAGCATAGATGCAGGTGCGCACGTAAGGCACTGAAACAAAGTGCTGCAAATACATTTTCGCGAAAACTACCGGGCCTTAATAATATCTAATTTTAGTGTAAATTATTTAATTCCAGTAAGTCACTTGGTTTTTGTTAGCTATTACTATGTTCCCGTAACTTGCAAATTTTTAATCGGACATGCTGCAATGGGAAGACTATGACCGCTAAAATTTTTTTACTATTAGATAATGTAATCACAAGTAACGCCTATAAAACGAAAAGTATGGCGTTGAAATATAAAATTATGAATTATTGCCACGTGAACGCCCTTAAATGACGGACCCAGGGACACAACGATAATGTAAAACATGACGTCATTCTAGGACGAACTATCCTGATACAGGATAAAGGCCTGAATGGTCGGTGCGCAGCAGAATCTCTCATTTGCAGAGACCTGCGAATTGCGCGTTATTTTCTTACAACAGACAAGAATGCTTGTTATATCTTGACGTCTGCACTGGCCTACATTGTCGTGGATAGCAGCGGGGAACACTTTGAGGCAATAATTAAAAGCTCCGCGGTAGTGATCAATCGCGTATATAGCAGTCAGATACGTAAATGACATGACACAAAGACTGGCGAGCAATGAAATCACAGATTGTGCTCGAGTATGTGTAGATCAGCGGCGTCTATACTCGCCGTATGGTAAGTTGACACTTTTAGAAATGAACTGTTGAAAAAAAACACTAGGAATATTTCCGTTGTTACCATACAACCATGTAAGCAAATGAAAGAGCAATACTGTGAGATAATTAAATAAATTTTTATTGTTACGCGTCCACGAGTATAAAAATTATTCATAATAATTATTTTAAAAGTGAGTTAAACACGTCTGTTATACGATAGTTGGAGAATGGTTGGGTTGGCATTGATGTCGTAGACATAGTTCTTCTGTATATTATGAACAGTGGCAAAAATTTTAAAATTCGTTAAATGAACAATGTACTGTACATAATGTGTTCGTTTCCAGGAAATGAAATAAACTGTACATTTACATTTATCATATATTACAATATTTTAGAGGTGACGTAGTTAGTGACAGCGGATGAACAATGTGCGTCGGCTTGCAGTGTAGCCACAGTCGTCAGCCTGGCAATGCTATTGTTATAGATGGGTGGTTGGACACACAATGTGAAAACAGATCCAAGCTAGAAGCAAGCCTTACATAAAGTATCAAGTTACCGTACGGCGGGTATAGTCCGTCACCAAATAATAACATGAATTTCGCATGTCTCCGAGACACTTAGATCCAATATTCTCACTGTGATTACAGGAATGGACTTATAACGGGCTAATATTTGGACCCCATACGTACCACCAGGACGAAATACTGTTTAAGGGCGCAGTTCGTCTCAGTTTCGACATCTATTTTTATATTTGTACCAGATATATTTTTATTATTTTAGACATAAATTGTGATTAAATCTTCCTTTAAGGAAAATTTTTGTATCCATCATAGTTTTTGGGTAATGAGTCGTAAACGTAACAATTTGCACTTTACGGTTTTATGTACGCCACTAAAACCAACTGACATACCAAACCGAAAAAATTCATAGTGTATAACAATGTTGTAGGCTATTATTTGACATATATAAAAACCAAATAAATATATTTTTTTGTATTTAAAAAATTGTTGAAATGTTTAAATTTTCATTTCAAAATTCAGCATTTTTTCTCAAATCATAGCCTACGACATTGTTATACACTGTGCTGTTCCATTGAGTAGCAGCTAATAGACAAATGGCCGAGGCTTGAGTTTACATAGGATAGTGGATTATAACATGTAGGTTATTGAATTAACGAAATTTTCCTGCCCCTAACCATATTCATCTGGCAACAGCCAAGACATCTCAGTTCTGTACGTGTACCGGCTGAAGCCGAATGTCCATTGGCTTCTGTCAGTACAAACGTGTAGCACGCTATATCCTCACGACTTGTTTCCTTATTTACAACTGGCTTGCAGTCGTCAAATGTGTGTTAAAACCGCTCTCGTCTAATCATAGTAGGAGAAGTGAAGTACACGTTATTGACCATCAACCTGACGGAGAATCAATACGCGAAATAACCGTGCCTCTAACCATAGGGTATAATTACAGATGCTGGTATATCGCGAATATTGTTTGTGTGTACTTACCCTTGAAAACACTGTTGTTTCTTGTCACACGTATTATTGGGTGATATACGTCTGACACAACGTAGCTGTCTACAGACCAATAACGGGCAGCAAATATTACAATAGTGAGATTCTTATTGGCTAAGTAAAATAGGGCAACATCTCTACTACAAGGGAAACCCGGTAATATTTTCATAAGCTGAACGTGTGTTGAAACCCATAAAACAGTCAAGTTTTCCCGCGATTAGCCATCATCTCTAGGTATAAATTTTTCACTGGACGAAAATGTTGAAGATTATTGTATTCAGAAACTGGTGATCAGCTTTAAGGAAGCTGAACTAGGTCTCGTTGGAGGGCTGCGGCTGTACGGCGTGAAGTGCGGCCCTTAGTAAGGGCAGTGGGAGGGGGAGGAAGTTTCGACCAGCAGGACCACCGCTATTTCTGCTCGCTACCCTCCACTGCTACCACTACCACAACCCTGGTGGCTCGGCCGGTAATGGCTCCACGACTCCCGCGGAGCCGGCCTCAAATGGGCCTGCGACAGCAGGGCTCTCCCCGCGTGACGACCGTTCCCCGCTCCACTGCCATTTGGGAACAAGCTCCAGTGTAAAAGGGGTTGAACAGGAACAAAGGGGTATGTGCAAGGGTTACTGGCCAGCCTTGTGACGTAGTCGGCCGCGCCCATACTCCTCTGTCGAGCATGCCGCGGCCTGGAGCGATATTAATCTTGCCCATTGTAGCGTTAGTGTTACCTCAATTAAAGCTATTCTCTCCTCATTCTTCTGTTTTTGCGGTAATATTTTTTTATGCTTAAACGAGAGCAGCTATCACACATTTGTCTAACAGTTTTGTTTAAAATAGTGTTTGATATAGCTAAAGATGATGATATATCGCGAAAAAGTTTTATGCCAACATATCATTGAAAACGCTGCAGTTAATTGCAATACATATTATTGCATGATGTACGTCTGGCACAACGTAGCTGTCTGCAGACCAATAGCAGGCATAAACTATGACAATAGCGGGATTCATATTGGCTTAGTCAAATAGGGCAACAGCTCCACATACAAGCGAAAACCAGTAATCTTCTTGTGAGCAGAACGTGCGTTGAAAGAAAGCAAACAGTCAAATTTTCCCGCGATAAACCATCATCTCTAATTATAGCTTATTTTTTTCAAGATAAGCTTTTGGTTTCGATTAGAATGTAAATTAACAAACGTTTCGTTAATTACGTAATGAGCTAAAACCTTAACTGTATCGAAAACATTAACCCACATAGTGGAAACCATTTTAAACAGAACTGCCAGACAGATTTGTGCATATTTGCCTTCGTTTAGGTTAAAAATTAAATACTGCGGAAACAGTTGAAACAAAGTATAGCATGCATGACCTTAAGACCACAGAACAGCTAAAAACACAGATATTTAACTACCACGCGAGGCGCACTAGAGCCATGGACACTCCCGAACCACAAATAGGCCAATGAAACTCAAGGAAAGGTAAGTGGGCTTTACGTCTTGACGACAGCGAGGTCATTAGGGATGGTGACTCAAAACTTGTCACAACGACGAGGATTGGAAGAGGAACCCCGGCTTGGTTTTGGAGCGATTTTGGGAAATAATGATGGATGGAGTTTAGAATCGAACATGGGCACTCTAGAATACTTGTTTTCTTTGTGCCACCTCGCAATGCTTTGCACTGCTCAAATAAAAGGCGCCGCCACTACATTTCGGTTCTGTACATCTAACCATTCTGTGTTATTTTATGTAGTCTAGTCACTGTAATTTGAGCTCTATTTCTGGCCTTCCCAGCAGGCTTTGTCGATTACAATTGGATGGAGTTATGCAGAAGGGAACCAATCCACAAATTATTGAAGCTGATATATTCAAGGCCATAGTCTACTGTGTACATTTAAACCCTATAGAAACCGCTTTCTCTGGCCTTTTGTTTTTATTCAAATATTATGAATTAACACTAGTTTTTTTCTTCTAACATATACTTCTTACCTTCTCCTACTTGGTGTGAATATCTCAAAATAAATTACTTCGTGGATTGGTTGCGTACAGCACAACTCCATCCAATTATAGTTCACTTCGGACTTTAGGCACGGGACCAGCGGTTCATACAGACAAGAGTGGAGTGGAGAGATTTTGGTCAGCTCAAGATGGCCGTAAGGACGAACGTATTTTACGCATTAGAGACTTATACTCCATCCATTCTAAGGTTGTAGCTAATTCATTAAAATGAATGACAACAAAAAATTTTGCACCGCATAAATTTCATTTGAAGTATTGAAAAATACGCGGTAACTGTGTTACGGCACAATCACACTGTGAGGAATCAAGATATAACTCAATTGTTTCGATTTATTTCGTTAGCAATTTTTATTTCTGCTGCAACCTTAGAGTGGACAGGGTATAGAAACACAACAGCACTCGCCTGTTGGCGCAAATCACTGAACTGACGTACAATGGTAAATTCTTCTAGCCGACAACTCCGATATGAGACATTCTGTTGTGATCCTATTATTTCATGACGTAATATTATAAAAATACAATTATTTATTTAGCCGCATATACATTTTAAAATATTCTGCGCCAAGATTCTCATGCCTACGACGAACAACAAAAACACCCATTTTCGCCATAATTTTGCACCGGCCGAAGCTCTGCACTCCGCTCGGCTGTCAGGATAGGCGGCCACCTTAATGACGAGGGTGACGTGAGATATGTACGGGGTAGCGGCAGAATACAAGGGCTAAGTAAACGGGATTAACCCGAGAAATGTCCACCACGTTCACCCTGCGGGAATTTTGGGTACAACCCCATGGGGAATATAACGTATCGCCTTGGCGGGAGGCAAGTGGCTTGTCCACTACACGATGTAGTTAGGAATCACCTCAGCACTCGCCTAGAGTGATTTCAGAAAACCCTGGAAAACTTAAATCAGAATGACTGGGCCGGGAATCGAACTTGTGTCCTACCGATTGCGACTCCATTGTTTTACCTCTGCCCTCGGTTGGTGCATGTGGAAGATGGAATCGTCATTGTTACTTCAAAAGTTTTCAACTAACAACGTTTTAAAAACCAGTACGCAATATATAATAATTGTTAAACTACACATTTATATAGTGCTATCTCGATAACCGTAAACATAGGGATGAACTTCGTTATAAAACTTTCTTATTCGTATGATCAATACGTCGACCTTCTAAACTGTTGACCTTTCCTACCGGAAAAAAAGTCTGGTGCGTAGGCGAGCGGAATATTTCCAGGAACAAATATCACATTGGTTTACGTTCCATTGTGAAGGGCCGATCAAGCATGTATAATAAACCTGCAATGTTTCAGGCGTAAGTTTGGTTCAGTGAACAGCGTGGCATTTGAAATTTAAATGTAACTGCCCCAGGCATTAGCAATTAGAAACAGTGGTTGTGGAATTAATGAAGAGAATACGTCTGAAAAAAAATGAAATTAAAAAAATAATCAAAATATTATTTTCACATTCATGACACTCTTTCGTTGCAGCATTACGTTTCTCGGAATCATGAGAAATGTAGTAAGCTTTCCAATTGCTCAATCAATCTTTTTTAGTGACATGTTCAATTGATTCTGTAATTTTACCCAGAAAATACGAGTTAAAAAAAGTAAATTATCAGTACGTAGGGTCCGGTAGTTTTCGCGAAAAGATGTTTGCCCCACTTTGTTTCAGTGCCTTACGTGTACACCTGCAGCTCAACTTAATGATTATTGGCAGAGTGTTTTCGTGCAGAGTTGTTATTCATTTGACTGTGCCAATCAGTACATGGATAACTGTGACATAACACGTGTGTGATTTGCGGGTTTAACCTCCACACGTTGTATGTTAAGAGTGGTTTATAGGAAGGCGGCTACTGAGAATTCGGCGCAAGCTGCACAAAATACGTCTAGCCTGGGCGGAGTTTATCTTGGGGGGAGTGGTCGACTGGAGCGCGTAGTGCCGAAAAGATGCCTGTGGAGGGGATGGGCTTGGCTTACCCTCCCTCACTCCTTGGTCATTATCTTCTGAAGACGGCACGGGT
>PNEQ01058415.1:0-12192 GCA_003012365.1 Medauroidea extradentata | reverse complement strand
GCCCTACTAACAGCTGGTAATGTGGGACAGGGGAGCGGGGGAGTGTTGACAGAGGCGTCCAGTGCCCCCGGAAGGCCGCCGCACGCCGAAGGTACCAGAAGGACCCACAGCACACGACCGCCCGGCGACACCGAAACATCCATCACCACACCCCCCACCTACCTACAACCTAACACAAGGCCATCGGCCTACACACACTACCAGGACACTGTCTGCAAAGGAAGTCACTAGCACTGCAGTGGCAACAAACTCTGCAGGCTACCAGGAACAGTGAACTTCAAAAACTCTACCTGAGAGACTGTCTGAGAACACTCTAGATTTCCACAATTCTAAATTAAAAAAAAATGACTTCCCAAGAACTGAATGCTCTTAAAATTACAATCCAAAATAACTTTACCACCTATTTCGAGTATGGATGAGAAGAAAAAACTAAAAAAACGAAATCCCGAAAATTAGCGTCGTGACAATATGATGGGCGGTTGGGTTATGTCAGTGTGAAATGCAACATCGGACAATGCCCACTGTTCAATTAAATACGAATCATATAGTATGTAGTTGCCTATAATAGCTGCAATGTCATTACACACTAACACGATATCTGCCCGTCTCCTACGCTCTATATATAGAAACCAGAAATGTAGTTGTCTGTAAGCTAGCCTTCAAGAATATATGTGAACTCAAGGCTGTTTGTTAGCTGCTTGCTGAAACAGTGAAATGGTCATGTGTTAAGTTACATTTTTATTATTGGCTCAACGACTTCCAGAGGTGTCAAATAAGCCCAGGCCAAGTGACACGGACGTACAGCTTCTGCAATTCTGGCTTGTTCCCTAAAGAAAGCGCGAAGTTTTCATGTCCCTACCTATATGTATATCATATACTGTGAAATGATGCATTATTAGACATATGTTCATGTAATAATTTTTTTTGTTACTCTAGAGACGAGGATCGTTGCTCTAAATTATTGACATGTAATTCTGCAACAGACTGAACACATAGGCCTACACTTATATTTGTCCTTATTAATAATTCTGTCATTGTAATCAAATTCGGTAGTGGAATATTTCTGACTTTTAAGGTTTGTGCGTGTTGAATATCCAGCATTTTTCGTAATCACCAGAGCAGTTAAGTTATTAAATTTTCTTAATAACAAAAGTCGACATCATACTAGAAAAAAACACCTACGTAATTAGGTATACTCTAGAAATACTGGCTGAAATGGCAATCCAAACATAGATAGTTAACGAATTTGAAGTTACTAGACCTGAAAATTCACACGGGAAAAAAATTTTTTTTGGCTGTTAAAAAGTATTTTTCGGCTCTTTACCCTGCAAATTTTATTTTGTGGTCACCACAAAAACATTTTGTTGAAACCATTAAAATATTGTGGCCACCACAAACACATTTTGTTGAAACCATTAAAATATTGTGGCCACTACAAAAACATTTTGTTGAAACCATTAAAATATTGTGACCACCACAAAACTAGTTTGTGGTTACTATAAAATAATTTTGCAGGGGAACATACTACAAAATTTTTCTTTAAGTACAATATTTAGACAGCAGTCTGTGACCTTTATTAAATGCAGCTGTAATTAACGGGAAAATTACACTAAAATATCAACGCATTAATGACTGATTAACACTGAACATATTTAGTATTTCATTTAAAATTTGTGGTTTCAGCTGGAATTCGAAGCGGGTAGTATCCTAGTCATTTGAACACTATATAAAATGTTAGTTTTAATTTTCACCGCATTCACGTTATGCCAGTCAATCATCTCCCAGCAAACACAAAGAGTACTAACCAGAATCGGGCCGACTCCGGTTAGCCGGAAAAGTAGACAGCGGACCGATGTCTTTTGCCGGAGTCCAGTCGATGTCTTTTTGGACTGGTGGCAAACAGTTTGCCGTCAAGTCAGAAAGACACCGTACCGATTCCGGCAAGCGGTCAAAAAGTCATCATGCCAACTGCGGTTATATGTCTTTCAGGACACCAGCCCGATGAAGGCTTGACGTCTTCAGGCACTGAACCAGCGACTGCTGGATGTCTTTCAGGACACTGGACAGTCAATGGCCAGATGTCTTTTGGGACACCAGAAAGTACCAGCTGGATATCTTTCAGGACACCAGACTGGTAGTGGTTGCATGTCTTCCAGGACACAGTGTCAGCAACAGCTAGATGACTTTCACAACACCAAAACTAATGGCGTGATCAGCTACCGGTAAGATATCAAATAGATGTCTTGCCGTTAGCAAAGAAGATGGAGGGCCAGTGTCATAAAAGCAGCAGGCCAGTGATGGCTGAGTGTCGGAAAAGACACCGGACAGTTGACGGCTGAGTGTCGGAAAAAAACACCGAGCCATTGATGGCTGAGTGTTGGGAAAGACACCGGGCTGTTGACGGCTGAGTGTCGGAAAAAAACACCGAGACATTGATGGCTGAGTGTTGGAAAAGACACCGGACATTTGACGGCTGAGTGTCGGAAATAATCACCGAGTCATTGATGGCTGAGTGTTGGAAAAGACACCGGGCTGTTGAAGGCTGAGTGTCGGAAAATACACCGGGCCGTTGAAGGCTGAGTGTCGGAAAAGACACCGGGCCGTTGAAGGCTGAGTGTCGGAAAAGACACCAGGCCGTTGAAGGCTGAGTGACAGAAAAAGACACGGGGCCAGTGATGGCTGGGTGTCGAAATTCGGAGGACAGAAGATGGCCAAACATAAATATAAATGTATTTCTAAAACGTTTACATGCATTATAAAAATGTTTTCTTTGGTGTTTCGTCCATGTCACATAATTCCTGATGTAACTATACATTATTAAATCTTGATGTTGCATGAATGAAATGTGTTCGGCTCGAACCAGCAATCTTCTCATTCGTAGTCCATCGTGCTAACCACTACATCACACCAGCTTGTTGGGGTTTACTCCTGAAATATATCATCAAGTAACTGTTCCCGGCATACGGCTGATTTAAGGATGAGTTTGCGGACAAGTAGTGTATACTTGGTTTGCTTATTGTTGATTAGTAGTCTACTTGACACATAACCATTGAACTAGTGCCATGTGTCAGTAATACACTAGGAAATGAATAATTTATGTAATAATAACTTATTTCTATGCACAAGCTGTTAACCATCAAAATGCAAATAGCATATCAGCGTTCGTTGAATATTTGTAAAGTGTTATTCTCGCGACATACAACAATATTACTGTCTGAAATAGTACACTGTGCCATTAATGGCCTGATCTCTTCTTGCCTATATCTTTTATACGTCCTTAAAAAGACAGCGGGCTAGAATATATTTCGAGATAGAACGAAAAAAGTACACTACGCTGTTAACGGCCCGGTATCTTCTAGCCAATATATTTGAAGTGTCTTTTAAAAAAACAGCAGGCAATTATCTTTTCAGCGACAGAAAACAGCTGTCCAGAAAAGCATACCGAAATGTTAACGGTCCGATATCTTCTTGCCAATATATTTTAAGTGTCTTTAAAAAGACAGCAGGCAATTATCATTTTAACGACAGATAAGTGATTCCAGAAAAGGATACCAGTATGTTACTGACCCGGTACCTTGTTGCCAATATTGTTTAATGGTCCTTAAAATTACAGCAGGCTGGTACATTTTTTGCGACACATCTGCTGTCTGAAAAAGGACACTGCACAGTTAACAACCAGGCATCATCTTGCCAATATATTTTAGACGACCTTAAAAAGATAACAGGCTATTATCTTATTCGTGACATTTTCTCATTGTCTGATAAAGGTCACTGAGCCGTTAATAGCCCAGCATTTTCTTGCTCATGTCAAGACAGCGGGCCGGTGTCTCTTTCGTGACAGATAGCTGTTATCTGTAAAAAGTCACTGCGTCGTTAACGGCCCGGAGTATTTTTGTCGATTTCTTTCTAAGTGTCTTGAAAGGATAGCGAGCGGATGTCTTTTTGTAACGGCTTATGTTTATCTAAAAATACATCTTACTGTTAACTGCCTGCAGTCTTTTATCATGTTGTAGACACTTGAGTACTGTTTGGTCAACAGGTGGACATCTTGCTGACAGTTAACCATCACTTTGTGTTTGCTGGGGAGTGTCGTAAAACTGACATCTGGTGATTGTCTATTTAATGACAGATGACCTGTGTCTTGAAAAAGACAAATGCTGGTAATGGGCCAGTAACATTTTGGCGATAGTTATTCGAGTGTGATGAACGGACATCTAGTGGTTGTCTTTTTAATGACATCTACCTGTGTCTGGTAAAAAACATTATTTCGGTATCGGGCCTGTATCTTTTTGTCTGGGAAAATACATCATGCCGATAACGGGCCGGTATCTTATTGACAATAGTTTGGCGAGTGTCATAAAAAGGACATCCACTGGTTGTCTTTTTAATGACAGCTTACCTGTATCAGGAAAACGAAATCTTGTCGTTATCGGGCCCGTATCTTTTTGGCGATTGTTAGGTGAGTTCCATAAAAAAGACATCCAGTTGTCTTTTTAATGACAGTAAGTCTGTGTCTGGGAAAAGACATCATGCCAGTAACGGCCCGGTATCTTATGGACAATAGTTTGGCGAGTGTCATAAAAAGGACATCCACTGGCTGTCTTTTTTATGACAGCTTACCTGTGTCTGGAAAACGAAATCTTGTCGGTATCGGGTCCGTATCTTTTTGGCTATTGTTAGGTGAGTTCCATAAAAAAGACATCCAGTTGTCGTTTTAATGACAGTAAGTCTGTGTCTGGGAAAAGACATCATGCCAGTAACAGGCCGGTATCTTTTTGGCGATAGTTTGGTGAGTGTCATGAAAAGGATATCCACTGGTTGTCTTTTTAATGATAGCTTGCCTGTGTGGGGAGAAAGACATCTTGTCGGTATCGGGCTTGTATATTTTTGGCGATTGTTAGGTGAGTTCCATAAAAAAGACATCCCATTGTTGTATTTTTAATTACAGTAAATCTGTGTCTGGGAAAAGACATCATGCCGATAACGGGCCGGTATATTTTGGCGACAGTAAAGTGAGTGCCATAAAAAAAGACATCTACTGGTTGTATTTTTAATGGCAGCTTATCTGTGTCTGGAAAAAGACATCTTGTTTGTATCGGGCCGGTATCTTTTAGCGATAGTGGTTTAAGTGTCGTACAAAAGACGGTGGGCCTCTGTTTGTTTAACGACAGCTAACATGTTTCTGGAAAAAGATATATTGCCGGAAATGGGCCAATATATTTTTGTTACTGTTGGTTGAGTGCCGTAGAAAAGACATCTGACCGGTGTCTTTTTCATGACATGTTGCCAGTGTCTGAAAAAAGACGTAATGCTGGTAATGGGCGGATATCTTTTGGCGATTGTCGGTTCAGTGTCGGAAAAAGACAGCGGTCCACTGTCTGTTAAACGACAGCTAACCGTGTCTGGAAAAAGAAAACCTGCCGATACCTGGCCGATGTCTGTTGATTCAAAATTGGTTGAGTGGCGGAATAAGGACATCATCAGGTGTCTTTTTAGTGACTGCTGACTGATGTCTGGAGGACAAGAAGCCGGTGCTGGCCCGCTGTCTTTTTGTGATTTGCAGACATTGGAGGAAAGTTCAGACAGCAAGCAGACGTCTTGCCGACAGTTTGTGTTTGCTGGGCTATTAATGAAAATTGCAGACAATCATGCCGCATTTTGAATCACAGATTCTTAATGTCTTTTTTAGTTTCGTGTACGCCAACTTAACTGTTTATTAAATTATTTTACTAAACCTTTTTCATTAAAAGTTAGTTAACTGCATTCCTTTTAAGATGGCCGCCTGGGTTGAATTAATTTGTGCGTCTGAGGCCTAGCAGCTGGGAAGTATCACACCTCCGCATAGCCTCTAAGGACAAGTCGCTAAACTAGAGTGCAGTATTTATTCTCGCTGAGAACTCACATCTATTCGATATTCAGTGGTAGCCTTATTAAAGATACGTATGTATTAAATACACCTTTACATTTTAAAATATTCTGCCGCAAGATTTTCGTACCTAAAAAGACAACAAAAACCCATTTTCGAAATTTTCAACAGCGTAAAAATAAACTTAAGCGGTACATGGAAGGCCTGTAATGACATATACGTGTGTAACGTTCTCCGAATGCTATCCCTAAGCATACATAACTTACGTACGCTGAGCTTATTTCAAAAACCTGTTACTGCCGAAGCTTTGCACACCATTCTAAGGACTGGACAGGCAGTCACCTTAAAAGACAATGCTGGAGATTAGATTGTATTTACCTAAACAATACTTTTTTTCATGTACCATGTCTTTCAACATTTCAAAAGCGTCTCTACTTCCTTTGGAGAAAGCTATATTAAGTCAGCTGTCTAAGAACTTAACCACGACGATAGAATACGGTATCTGAAATTTATTAAAGCAGTTAACTAAAAATCGCTGTTTCAAATCTAAATGCTCAAAAAACAGAATCTCATGTTGATTTTTAAAATTTAAGTTTCAAACCTTCAATCGTGCAGTAGACATGCAAGCCATAAGTCACACGCTTTATCACGTACTATAAAAAAAATTCCACAGATATTTAGGTTTGGGTTTTGTTTTACTGTAAATGACATGGCAGAATGATTCTAAGTTTATTCTAAATTCATCAATACTCGCAGTTTGGTTATCTATCAGACAGATATTATTCAAACAATGTTATAAGACGTTCGGTGTAAGATGAGCACTAAAAATTCAACCTTTGAAATAAATCGCTAGCCGTTACTGCATATAATTCAACAGTAACAATAGTTGCTTTCCATATTGAATGGTTGGCAGCGAATTACTGTATACAGTTCCGTGTATTTTCCTTCTTAAATAGAACAATGTTGAAATAAAATCAACTGAAATTGAAATATTTGTACATTATACAATTAATAAACTTTTAATCAAATTGAAACATTCTTACCGACTGCACAGTTTATATTACAAGATACGAGTTGGCTGAAAAGAGAACTTTCGCAAGGCTTGTTTGAGTGCTCAATTTATCCCGAACCACCTATAATCTGTGTTGGATTCCTGAAGCCTCTGATTTGTATTGAAAAGAAACATTCACCAACTTGTTGCAATGCATTACGTCTGCATGCGCAGTTCTGCTTCATAGTTAGAGATTGGATGTATTAACTCTCAACTTATCGGAGCTCTACCTGCAAATCACAGACGTGTGGTGCCACTATAACCTTGTTCTGATTGACACAGTCAAATGAGTGACGCCTCCACAAAAATAAATGCAGTCAATAACCACGAAGCAGATCTGCAAATGTGCACGTAAGGCATTGAAACAAAGTGGCCACCAACATTTGTGTATCTGTGAATTCCCATGCGGGTCGTCCCGAGTTTTGCATTTTGGAAACATGGTGTAAGTTTTTAGATTGTGGGATCTCCCGTTTCCCACCTCCTTCATGTAGTTGGTACTCCAATCCAATATCATCTCACATGTCTCATTCTTCGGTCCAGCTAGGCTAGGCTACTGGCTTGTCTCTCAGAGAGATCTGACCCCTGGGACTACATGATAGCTTTCTTCCATCAATGGTGACTTTGCTTGTGAGGGGACACATTGTGTAAGATATTTCATTTGACGTAAGTGAAACATTAAGAGTAATGCAGCGTCTTGATGTTAATGTGTTTATTTTATTTGTAGGAAATGTATATGACAGAATTGTTGATACTTGATTGGGTTTCAAAATGTGCCAAACCTCTTTAGAATTCCACCCAAATCTCCATGTCACTTCTAAATTTTCTCGTTAATAATTATATTGACCAAAAATATGACGCAGTATATTCCACACTGGCAGAAAAATGATATTGGCTCAATAGCAACTTCTTTGTTACCCCGGAACTTATACCGTTGCAAGGATTTCTGCTCGGAATTCTGGCACTTGTAAGCTATAGCACTAAGTATTAACGGCTTCGCAGGATTTAGTTTGTTATCAAACATTATCAATCGTGAAAATGTCGTAGTCCTCGTTTGCTGTGAAGCACGTTCTGGACTATAAACCCATATTACATCTCGGACTTTTAAGATTTAATGCCAAACGATTAGTGTCTAACAGTTCAGAATATATTTACTTCTTGTAGTTGGCAATGTCGTTGGAATAGGAAAATCAGTAACGTGAAGAAAATGCATACAAATAAATTTGTGTGTTGTAAATGACCATACAAACAGTCGTATTAAAAGCATTGAAAAACATTAAAAAATACAAACATAACTTTTTTAAGCGAGTTATGTTATACTTGCAAAACGAAGAAGATAAATTATTATAAAATATATGCAGTAAATAGTTATGAGTTTCCTTTTACTACCAAAGTGATGCGGAAATGGAATAAAAAAGAAGCAGGGAGAAAAATTTTTATATCTAGCAGATCCTGAAATTCCGAAATTGATATTAATACTTTGCAAAACATACTTGAAACCATAACAATATATAAGAATATTAAAAATTTTTGTTTAACACACCATATACATCCTAATTATGTTGCTTTTAGTAATAGGTAATCTCTGAACATAGCACGTCCACATATTTTCTGATGAAGAAAAACACACGCACAAATTATTAGGCCAATCAAATAACTAACTTAAAAAAATATTAAAAACAACATTCGAAAGTAACTGTAGCCGTCAGGTGTTTAGCATTTTCCACAGCAGAACAAACCTTCTACCGTAAAATGGCTCTCCAACTTAATCGTTTATTTATACACACATTTAAAACAATATCCATTATTCTCACCGCACACAAATTAAATAACCAACTGGCTTGAAATTCGTTGGCAAAGTAAATAGCGATTTAATAGGAGTATTTACGTGTTGGTATCTCTTGTATGATAAAACTGTTTCCCATTTCCACGTAACAAACGTCGCATGAAGCATAATTTTTGGGTGCATAGGATCGTTAAGTTATGGAAGACCTCAATAGGAGCACAATTTTAAACTGTGATAATTTCTTAAAAAATCCGCACGCTAGACACTTGTATGAAGTACAAAGCTGGTGTCTGTAAACTTATACTTCGCTTTTTTAAACCTACCTATTTCAAAATTAAAGTTGCTTGACAGCTAAAAAAATACTTTTTTTTTTACTGAAACCGGATTTAGTTTAACTAGTGGACATCCACTGTAATTAGTTTTCATTATATATATTTTTTTTTTCTTCAGAATTTGAGCTTTTGCCTACTCACATGCAAAACTAAAATTTTTACATTTTCTCCGAAACTTGACTATGATAAAAAAATAACGCAAACTATAGGCCCTATATCATCCGGTTTAAGGTTAAATTTTAACACCGCCTGTGAAAATACATTGAGTTGTCATTAAGTACGTAATTACTTGGCTTTTTTTGCGAATTATCTCAATACTGTTAGTTACACTGCGATCATGGAACTTAACATTAAATTGTTTAATGTTTCGAATCAATTTGGAGAACTGCATACGAGTAGTAAAAGAGGACAGGGTATCCCACCCCGATGGCAGGATTATGAATGACTGTGCTCCTGTAAGCATCTTCCGTCGAACACTGAATGAATAATAAAATGAAGCTATTCTGCGAAGTAGCGACTGAATGCAAACTGAAAAGGAAACCCGGAGTTCTCTGATAAAACCCCCCGGCCAACGGCAACGTCCCCCTCGTTTCCCACGTACGGAAAATTGAGACCGACCCCGTCTGGATTCGAACTCGGATCGACTTGATGAGCTGTATGTTCTCTAAGCCACAGTGTCGACAGTGGACCATATCATTTGTAAAAATAAAATAAAGAAACAAGCTAAGATGTAAAAAAAAATAAATACCAAGAAAACATAATCGGAGAAAACCGTCCCAAATAATAAAAAATGTTATTTCGTATAGTTAAACGTATGTTACGTGCTGTGTGTGAGGGCCGCGTGGTTGGAAGCTGTGTCGCAACACAGCGTGGACTGGCCCATGATTCACGAGCCGGGCGGCTACGTGATGGAAGTCACGCCGAAACTACGTCATAGATACCTGTCCCAACTGCGCTTTTACCCTACGAGGCGACCTACGAGAAACAAGTAACGTCCGAAACATGATGAAATGTATATTTTTAGACTCCTGTAATGCGGTTATTCCCCTACTGTTTCGCCGAATATATAAGGACTGAATTGACAAATTGGAGGAGAGTTCGCTATTGGTAGTGCTAGAGGAAGGTGCTATGGTTGTGGAGAGAGACTGGTGAAGACATCTTGGTGATGTCAGAGTCTACTGTGAGGCGGCAGGCGGCTGCCTTCGGAGCAGTGTTGGACGAAACAAGAGGACTGCTGCGGCGGGCTGACGGACGAAGAGGAGGTGCGCGACGGGATTCGAACCGAAGACCTCAAGAGTGAAGACAGCGGTGCACTCAGGGTGCTGCGCAGCACACGGCGATTCATCACAACTGTGGACTATTAAGGTTGTACACTGTCACTATTTGAGAGACTGTTGATTGGATATATGACTGAATTTTTATTGTGATTTATAGTCTTAAATTTATTAATGGTAAATATTCTTGTGCTTTATTTGTCAAAGTTAATTAACGTTCTGTGGCACAGTAGTAATCGTGTGCATAATTAAGGGTGTTTTAAAAGTCATAGTTGATTGCTGTTTTGTTTGTTTTTGTAAGCTTTTTGAGCTAGTTAATCAGTAAATTAATTCAACCATTTTATTCCTAATTATAAGACCTCTATTCTAAGAGTACTCATGGGAATTGCCCACATTAAGTTTTTGTCTAAACTTGTAACAATACGTTCACTAAAAGAAATAACAAACACGATGAATAATTATTCCTTACGTAGTAGGCCTACTTTACGTTATGTTCCTATCTTGGGTGTACCTGTCTTCATCTGTAGCATATATCATTCGGTGGCCGTCATAGGGACTCATGAGGAAACTTCAACTATGCTCAACATTGATTGCAACTCAATGTAAACATTAATCATTATTGCTAGAAACACTTTGCAGACGTAGTATAGTTGCAAAAATACAGCAAATAAAAACATTTCTTATTCATAATTTCCCTTTGCGAAATATTATCCTTCATTGCAAGTGCTAATCATCATGGTAAGCTGTGTGGCGTATCAGTGACAAAGATGCGGTAAAGGTTACTGATGATATTGCTACAACCAATGAGATGTTTATCACAAATTGAGATAAGTGTAAAGTTATTGGACTTACAATTTAGAAAAATTATATGCAAATGCGTGCACTTGAAATAAATAACCACAACGGAAACAAGAAACAAAAAAAGGTAAACATATTTGCGTCTTTCTTCAGAGACTGATTCGTACCTTTCTCTAGAAAAAGTAATCTCCCGGTGGTTTACTTGCTAGTGCTATTTTGTTAACAGTAAGGTACAGTTGTACCACGTTTTTGTGATTTTCAGTCATTTACAAAACTGTTAACATTATTTATATAGGCCTATATATGACATATAACACTTTAAAAACTTTCAATGTTAACTGAAATACAATTAAATTAACAAAAATTATAATAAATTGGTATCATACACGGAGCTGATTGTGAATCGTGAATCGTGTTGTATTTAAGTGTGCTACCAACCTCAGAATCATGACGTCAGCGAAGGTTGCGAGTTACATGTTAATTTTTGTTAAGTTGGTGCAGAATCTGTCATATATACATGTAATTTATGACACATGACTTTCTTGTTTAGCTTGATGGGAATCTTTTTTCCATAGGACTGTTTATATTGTTTTTGAATACGATGAAAACTTTAAGCAAAAGCACACTTCCATGTCTAACATCACTCTAAAACACTCATATTTTTGGCACTATAATTTCTTCTTAAGACCCCGCACGAGTCACGTTATTGAATTACTTTATTTTTCGCTTTCTTGAATTTCTGAGATGAAAATGTAAAACACGTTATTATGTGGTTAATCAAATATACTTTGCGCTACATTACTGACATTACAGTTGAGCTTTTAACATTTACTTAGCCCTCAATCAAAGAACCAATTATTCGTTTATTATTAATTTACTGGAAAAAATGCAACCTTAAGAGTGGTTTATAGGAAGGCGGCTACTGAGAATTCGGCGCAAGCTGCACAAAATACGTCTAGCCTGGGCGGAGTTTATCTTGGGGGGAGTGGTCGACTGGAGCGCGTAGTGCCGAAAAGATGCCTGTGGAGGGGATGGGCTTGGCTTACCCTCCCTCACTCCTTGGTCATTATCTTCTGAAGACGGCACGG
>PNEQ01058414.1:0-16327 GCA_003012365.1 Medauroidea extradentata | reverse complement strand
TAAAACAACTCTGCCATATCTGACATAAAAACGTTGGTCTCAATAGGTGTTTCGATAGCATCTGCTATCACAGACACAAAACTGTCAACTACCACAGAGTCTTCTCTATTCGAAAACATAAAGGCGCACGGGAACCCTTGATTAATATCATCTATCACAAGCAGGGTAGTTAACTGAAAGTCGTAATTGTTTAGACCATGCGTACTGTCGAAACAAATGAAATGTTTACCGTGTCTCCTTAGCATGTCTTTCTGTGCTTCATTCATAATTATTAAAACGAAATCCTCAGCACGGAACTGTGGATGACTATCTAAATTGACACCTTGAGGCTTGTAAAAAATAATTACCTCACCCGATGTACACTAGATGCGCGCGTTTTTATAGCCCTTATAGTTGATTCGCTTCTTTCCCCAACGCGCGAAACATGTATAATATGTCTTAAAAAGTTCACGCACATCAAATTAGGCCCCTATAATTTACGTTTAATTCATAGTTTATAATATGTAAAATTTTTTCATAATTAAAATAGAAAAAAAACTTATTTTAAGAATTCTGCTGCATAAAAAATTCCACGTAGATTACTTAGTGTGTGACTCCGTATATATAACGTGTCCGGAACAATACAGTTACCACTCAAAGTTTTCGTGGAAGTACCAAAAAAATTACAAGACCAAAATCAGGTTGATAAAGTAAAAGTCTCAATTACCATATGACACTGAAAGAATAAGTGGCCAAACTTCTTATTTATTTTTGCGTTTGTATGTGCAGTTATCTAAAATGGCAATTATGAGTTACAACAGTCTTGTTCCCGACGAACGATAGAAATTCATTAGTTATTGCTAAACTTCCGGCAGAAAAAAAACTGCAAAGTAAGCATTGCTTCGTGCATAGAAGTGACAAGTGACGGCATAAGGAGAGGACTTTTAACATCATATTTAATGTTTTCGAAATTTCCGTAACATCTATTGATTAGATACCTGGTTTGGGAGAAGGCGTGCGGCGTGTGAGGCATGCTCGAGTGAAGGCCGAACGTGGGCCGAACGCGCCCGAACATTTCCGAAGCCAGTTCACCGGTCCAGTACCTAGACTCAAGTCACAAACTTATATCAACTCATTCTGCTAGCAGGAGGACATAAACAAACTGTAACAGTGGACGAAGGAAAATGAGATGAAAATTAACGTAAATAAAACTAAAATTTTGAGATTTACACATAAAAGGGAGGTAGTCAGAAAGGCACATAGATGGGGAGGACAGGAGATTGGAGAGGCGAACAGATATAGATACTTCGGAGTTATTCTTCAGGATGACTAAGGATGGGGCGATCAAGTGAAGTGTGTTACAAGTAAAGGTAGAAGAGCGCTGGCCCTGCTGGGAAGGGTGTTAAGGGGCACAGACAAGAAAGTGAAAGAAAAGGGATACAAAACAATGGTGAGGCCCATTTTGGAGTATGTGGCGGCGGTCTGGGACCCGTACGTGGGAAGGGAAGTGGTAGATGTGGAAAATGTGCAGAGAAGGGCTGCTAGGTGGGTCACAAATACGTGGAGGACACAGGGAAAGAGAGAGAGAGAGGAGGATTTCAGACCATCAGTAATGGTGAGAGGACTGGGGTGGGACACACTGCAGGAGAGGAGGAGAGTTGAGTGGTTGGTAAGGATGTTTAAGGGGGTGAGGTGGGTGGGTGGGTGGACACAACTGGGTGACAAGATACAGGGAGGTATATTCAGGGGAAGGGGTGATCATGAGTGGAAGATACAGAGGGTGGGGAAGAGGACAGAGAGCAGAAAAAACACTATGGTCGTGAGAACGGTGAAGGATTGGAATAAATTGGCGAGGGAGGTGGTTGAGGTGACGGGAGCGAGGGAGTTTCGGAAAAGGTTGATGGGGTCGGAAAATTGAGAAGAGGTAGGTTAAGCAAATCCTTGCCACAGGGCTGAAGCCCAATTGTAGAGTGGAAATTCTAATTGATCTAAGTGCCAAAAGACTCCGAATTTAGTTAAATTAATTCAATATAACCATGTGCTAGTGCCTATGTCTTGCTGTATGAACTAATTCCATATAATTGTCCTAATAATTTTTATGTTCATTGAAAGATTGCATGTCCCATATGTACACATACTCTTGCATCGCTGGTTTTCCCTTTATTCTCGAAAGCATATTTTTGGCACTTAGATCGTTTAGAAATTCCACTCTATAATTGCAAGAAGAAAAATTAAATTTAAAAAAAAAATTTTTGATTGAACTCATTTACATTTAAACTATGACAGAATGTAATATATATTTATTTTCAGTCGTACAATATGTCTTTTCGTGGGTAAATATAATAAAATAAAAAGAGCAAAAATCACTAATTAAATCAAAGATGGCGATGAAGTTCCTCATCTTAATCCTCTCGTCTTTAGCACCAAGAACACAAAAATATTATTATTACTGTCTATGGTAAGAGGACGTTGTTTGTACTTTTGATAATAGAGTGTGCTTTGGTGTGTTGTATGTAAAGTAATTTACAATGTAATGGTGCTGTTGAATTATATAGTTTAAATTTGTAAGATGGTATGTAAATTTTGGTTTAACATTACATATATTTACATGACGTATATTATCAGCAGTTGTTACTTTTAACATTTATAATAAGCAGTTAATTACTTGTAATTCACGAACGATGTAAACATTTTTGAAGTGTTGTGTATTACAAATTTAGCGGTCCACATAGTATTTAAAAATCTATTCAGTTAGTGCAAATACAGAGTCGTTTAAACTTCAAATTTCTTTGGGAGCACATGCTGGCGTGTTGAAGCTCTCAACTGGCCCTTTCCCTTCTCTCAGCTGGAAGGGAATCCTCTGAATGGAACGTCTTCTAAGGTAAATGTCAACCCGCAGTTCTTGTTGGTTGTGTTCTTAATACACCCCTGTGGCATCTGCGCTGCGCCTCCACCTACTGTCGTCTCTTTTTCCACGGTGTCCTGGTTTGTGGCCGTCGAACTCACTACCGCTTCTCCTTCAGCTTCTTTCCCATTTTTCCTCTGGTTAGTGGCAGCCAAGCTCTGTTCCCCTGTCCAATGTCCCTCGCCTACAGTGTTGTAGCTTCGTGTGGCCCTCTGTGTCCAAGTTTCCTTGTTTCCCCACTGCCTCAATAGCCCAGGTATTATTTGTTCCTGGCTAACATCTCCTTCTTGGATCCCCATAGGCCGCCAAGCCCTTACCCGTAGCTGATCCACATGTCTCCTATGGTGACTTCCCTGCTCATCCTTGACCTTGTACATCAGCAGCCCTTCTGTTGATCCATTTAGGGCCACTAACGTAGTTACGGAGCCAAACCGTATCACCTGCTGTAAACCGTCACGTGCACCACTGTGGAGTCAACAACCTGCTCGTCATCCCGGTTGGTCTTGGTTCAAGGATGAATTCTTGTCAGGGCCGTCTGTAGAGGTCGTCCCATTAACCGACCTGCTGGTGTTGTCCATGTGTCGTCTTCATACTATCTAGGTGTTGTCCGCCATGCCAAGAGAATCGAGCCAGCCGAGTTCTCCAGTCGTCAACCACCAACTTCCTAAATTTTTGCTTCATGGTCTGCACTGTTCTCTCCGCTAGTCCATTGCTCGATGGATGGTAGGGAGGCGCAAATATAAGTTCTATTCCATTTTTTTTTTTGGAAATGTTGCCATCTCCTGTGATTTGAACGCTGTTCCATTGTCTGCCACAATGACATCTGGCAATCCATGACAGCTAAAAATGTCTCTAAGCTCATGAAGGACAGTGCTGGTGGACACACTTGTAACAGGTCTTAGCTCCGGCCATTTAGATGACGCATCAATCACAATGAGGAAAGTAATCCCTTGAAAAGATCCCGCAAAATCCACATGTAACCTTGACCACTGTCATTTTGGTGGCCGCCACGAGCTCGTTTTTACTTTTGGAGGATTATTTTGGCATTGTTGACATACTCTGCATTCTTTCACCAACTGTTCGATGGTAGCATCCAATTTTGGCCACCAGAATAAACTTCGTGCCGTTGCCTTCATGTGTACCACCCCATCATGGTTTGCGTGAAGTAATCTACTCAACTCTGACTGAAGCCGCGGCGGAATAACCACCCGATTTCCCCACAGTAAGCACTCCTTGGCTAACATCAGGCTCCATCTCAACAGCCTGGGGGATATGGTCCTTGGAACCAACTTCTTCGGGTGAATAAGCTGCAAGAGTGGCTTGTGATCTGTTATCACCTTGAAGTTCCTTCCTATAAAATATTGTTTGAACTTTGTTACCCCAAACACTACAGCCAATGCCTCCTTGTCTATCTGCGCATTATTGCGCTCACCTTTCTGTAGAGTTCTTGAGATAAATGCCAAGGGGATCTCTGTACTCTCGCCCATATAATGTGCTAGTACCGCTCCTATGCCGTACTCTTGACGCATCGCATGTCAGGACAAGCAGTTTATTCAAGTCATAATGGACCAGTACCTGTTCCGGTTGAATCAGCTGCTTGGCCTCCCGAAATGCCGTACTGTGCTCCTCCCTCCAGCACCATTGGGCATGTTTGTCCAGTAACCGGTGTAGCGGCTCCAACACATCCGCCTTGTTGGGCAAGAACTTCTCATAGAAGTTGAGTAACCCTAAGAATGCCTGGAGTTCTTTTTTGTTTGCAGGCTCTGGTGCTTCATGGATGGCTTCTATCTTACTGAAGAGTGGACATATCTCCTCTTTGTTAATCTTGTGTCCCAGGAACACCACTTAATCTAATCCAAAAACACATTTGGATAACTTTAGTTTCAGTCCAGCTTCCTGTAACCGCTCCAAGACCTGACGACCGCGACATCTATGCTCTTCTCCGTCACCGCCCGAGATCAAAATGTCATCTAGTAGCACTACAGTTCCTAGTATCCCAGCAAGCAGTGTCTCCATGAGCCACTGGAAAATGGCAGGGCTATTACTTACTCCAAACGGCAACCGCTTAACTTTGAATAACCCTTTTACCGTGTTGACTGTCAGTTGTTCTGAGGTCGTATCGTCCACTTCAACCCGCAAATAAGCTTCCTCTAAATCCAGCTTAGTGAACAACTGACCTCCTTCCAACACCGCTAATGCTTCTGTTACTGTAGGCAATGGGTACACATTTGTCACACTAACACTATTTACCGTACCCGTGTAGTTTCCACACAGTTGAATTGTCCCATCCTTTTTTAGTACTGGAATCACTGGTCTTGCCCACTTTGAAAAAGCCACTGGCTTGTAGACCCCTCTTTGCACTATTCTATCAATTTAACTGCCCACTCTCTCTCTCTCAACGCAAATGGCACAGACCTACACTTTTTGAAAATCGGATTGCAATCTTGCAGAACAGTTATACCGACTTGCGGACCTGTGTATTTACCTAGCTTGTCTGCGCGAAACACTGATGGGTATTCAGCAACAATTTTTTCAGCACAGTCCTCCTGAACTTTATTCAGCCCTACCAAACTAATTCCCAGTGGTGCAAGCCAATCACGTCCCAGTAGGCTTGGCCCATGTCCTTCTACTACTAACAACTCCAGCTTCCCTACCTTGCGTTCCTTGAACTGTACCGCCACCTCTCGGGTCACCAGCACTTTGAGGTGTTCACTGAACCATGTGCGCAACACCACATTTTCCTTCTTCAAACTTGGCTCATTAGGCCACAAAGACTTGTTTGTGTTCCAGCTGATGATTGAGCGACCTGCTCCAGTATCAATTTCCATGACTAATGGCTGGCCATTGAGTAGGACACTGACAGACAATGACTTTTTTAAAGCTTGTGGTAGTTGTATACTGTACAATGAATACTCTGCCACCCTGTTTTCTCCCGCCGTATCCACTTCAACATGCTGTACTTCCTGGTCTCTGTCTCTTCTACTGAAACCTACCTGCTGTTTCTTTTTAGTTAGACAAGCTCATTCAATGTGCCCTTTATTTTTGCAGAATCTGCAAATGGTGTTTGCATGTTGGCACTGATCGGCTGCATGGTTACCACTACACTGCCAACATGCCCAAGTTCCCCTTGTTTCCATGGCTGGTTTATCAAGTCTTTCATTTATCGCACCACCTGCCGAGGGTATCCTGCTCCCACTGCCACTCGTTCCAGTTCTACTTGTGTTTGCTTTATGCCTACTTTCTACTCTGTTCCCACAACTGCTTGCTTCCGGTCTACCCGTATTCACCTTAAAGACACTTTCCTCCACTGCCACGCAAGTCTGCCATATTCCTTCCCGCTGCTTCGGTTGCCATTACGATGTCTGTCGCCTCTTGAAGGGTTAACGTTTCCTTAACTAGCAGGGCCTTCTGCACAGCTATATCTTTCACTCTACAAACCAGTTTGTCCCGTATCATGCGGTCCAAGTCCAGAAAATTACAGTTTATACTTAACCGCCGCAGTTCCGCCACATAAACTGCAATAGTTTCTTCATCCCGCTGGTCGCACTTGAGAAATTTAAAAGGTTCCACAATCTCGCTCGGCTTCGGGTGGTAATGATTTGTAAGTGCTGCGAACGTGTCTGTGAAGGGCACCGAATCCGTGGACCTTGGTGACAACGATGATGTTACAAGGCCGTAGAGATCCGCCCTGCATACAGTGAAGTAAAACGGCCCGTTTAGACGCATCATCCTCAATGTTGATCACGATGAAATAAAATTGGATTCACTCGCGATAGGACTGCCACGATTTCTTCTCCGGTACGAATTCGCCTATCATGCCGTTTCGCGCCATTTCCATACAAAAACGATAATTTCCTCGTCGCCAAACTGTTATGTACTAGGCCTAAACCACGTCACGCCATGTTGGTCACTGGCGGGGAGGCACTGGTGCCAACCCCTCGGCCTGAAATATCCCTATTTACACTACACATACAACAATATTAAACCATTCACCCGTCCACACTTCACCATTCAAGACTTCCCACCCACTGTCACAAATTTAGCTTCACCGTACATCTTGTGTTTTTCTGTAAATGCCTTATTGCATTACTCTCAAATCCTCTGAAAGGAGGATTATCAGGTGCTCCACTTTCTAAGTTGTCCATCCTGGTACGAGGTAATTGTGGTACCTCCTGTATCTCACCATCTTCCTGCGTCGCCTCGTCTCGTATCTTGCTAGCCTCATCCCTGTAGAACACCTCTGCTTCTACTGGAGGTGCTTCTGTCTGCCTCCGGTCACCCTTTACCTCTACTTTCCCATGATGTTCCTACTTGTCTTCCTTATTGTGATGCGCTGGGGGGTGTTTACTGTCCTCCAGATGTGATCGCCTTATCTGGTCTGTATGAACCATTCTCTCTATTTGGTTTCATCCTGGCCAGGCCATGCTGTAGTAAGTCATAGGACTAAGAACATTGACCACTCCATTGGGTATCTACCATCATTCCTTGTTCTCATCTGTTCGTACTAACACCTTATCTCCTGTCTGGTACACTGGTATTTTGTCGCCCTGCTCTATATGCTCTTGCCCCTTTGTCAGAATCCTTACCAGTGGTTGACTTGGTTTTAACAATGATAGTTTTGTCCTATGTTTGCTTTGAAAGATAATTTCAGCTGAACTTAACCCAGTAACTGTAGAAGAGTGTTTCGATACACTAACAAGAAATCATCTAGCAGATGTTGCAAGGGTACACTCTTGTTCCTGGCTGTGCCCTCTATTAATTGAATTCCTCAGGGCCTGCTTTATTGTCTGTACTGCTCTCTATGTCAGCCCGTTTGATTTAGGATGATATGGTGGACTCTTCAGCATCTTGATCCCATTTACTGTGCCAATTCACTTGAACTCGTCTGAATTAAAAGGTGGCCCACCATCAGTCACTAGCATGGCAGGTAACCCAAAAGTGGCAAAACTAGACCTGATCCTTGTTATCACAGCCTGTATAGTGTGTTGCTCATCAGCCATGCTTCAATCCATTTAGAATAACTGTCTCTAATACCAACACTGATGTTCCTTCATACTCTAGCAAATCTACATGGAGTCTCCTCCAAACTGTTGTTGTTTTTGGCCACGAAACTGAAGGAATGTCCTGCCTCTCCGTTTGTGTGCCTTGACATGCTTCACATGTTCTTACTTTGATCGCAATATCTTTATGAATATGATATGTGGCCTCCTTACCACACAGTGCGCCAACATTTTCATTCTGACTGTTCCCAGGTGTTCCTCATGTAGCATATTCAACATCTTTGCTTGCAAGGCTTTGGGAATAACCACCCCGTTGCCCCACAACAGACACTCGTCTTGCAGAGTAAGTTCATATAGTCTTTCATAAAAGGTTCCAAGTTTACGTCCTGAATGTAATGTGGCCAACCCTCTTGTGTAATTTTACACACCTTTCGCAGCACTGGGTCGTATACAGTTAGACTTCTGCTTTGTGTGCTAGTGATAAGAAATTCTGAGAGTCAAAAAGGGAAAGACTTGTTCATATCCTGTCATACTCTGCGCTGGTAGCCATTACAATGCATCTGCATGAGATACTCTAAGTTGTAATTATAAGCAGCTAAGGTTACTGCCCATCTCTGCAATGTAGCATTAGCTTATTACCTTGTTAAGGGCTGGTGATCCGTAAACAACGTGAATTTCTTACTGTATAAGAATTTGTGAAATCGCTTGACTGCGAATACAATGGCTAATTTTCTTGGTCTCTCTGCAAATAATTTTGTTCTGTTTTGGATAAGTTGCTCGATGCAAACAGCACTGGTTGTTCAACATCCTGTACTCAATGACTTACGACTGCACCTTCACCATGTGAAGAAGCGTCACAAGTTACTACTACTATAGGTAATGAAGGGTTAAAGAACGTTAGGACCTGATTTGATGTTAAACTTTCTATAGCCCATTCGAATACTCTATGACATTCTTCATTCCTTTCCCAAGGAATGCCTATTTGGATCAGTCTGTAGAAGGACTAGAGGTGGCTGGACAACATGGGCAAAAATTTGTGGTAAAATTATTTTAGCAGACTCAAAAAGGACTTTAGTTGTTTCACATTTTGTGGGGTTCTTGCCTTGTGAATGGCCTCTACTTTGTCTGATGTTGGGTGTACCCTCATCCTGTCAATGTTATGTCCCAAATATTGTACTGATTTGCGGAAGAACTTGACTCTTATATTATATTCATTTAAAAACATTTCAACATTCTGTACACCTTTTCTCTGCAATCATCCCTTGATTTCCCTACTATTAATACATCATCCAAGTAACAAAACACTCCAGGTAGGCCATGCTGTACCCTATCCATTACTGACTACAAAATTGCAGGAGCACTCGCCATGCCGTAGGGTAACCTCGTCCACTGAAATAAGCCTAAGTGGGTACATACCCGTCTTCTACTGACTGCTACAATATTTTTTACATCTTTGTTACGACACATACGTGATATGTGTCCAGCTTTCTCACATGAAAAACACGTCCGTTGGAAGGCAGTGCATTTTCCACTAGGATGTGCGCCTATCTACCTGCAACGTGTACATTTTTGCATTTCTGCTGACTGTCTGACTACACTAGGTTGTTCCTTCTTTCTGTCATGATTTGCCTTGTCGGATGTTCTTGGACAACACATGCCCCTTTGTGCTGGTCCCTTCGGCCTACCAGATACGTTCGCCGTTACCCTTTGTAGGTACTTCTTTAGAGTTTGAAGGCTGAATCATCTTAGTTTGGCTAGTTGCGAGTCCCATGCTTGTTGCAGTGGTCCATGCTTTAGTTAACGTCAGGTCTGGTTCTATCAACAGCTTCCTTTTCTGTAACCAACACACAAGACGATCTCGTAGAGCGTCATCTTGAAAATCTCTAAATTTACAGGACTTGGCTAAATTCTTCAGCTGCAATACGTACTGTGCCACTGATTCCCCTGGTTCTTGGTCCCGTTTGTGAAACGCGAAACGTTCCATTATCACTAGCTAAATAAAGGAAAATTGGTTGATTATTATTTGCCCTAATTCCTTGAATGTTTTGTGATGTTGAAACTATCGGATCCGGCAGATTCTTTAAAATACCGAACATTTTTGGTCCCATAACCGTAATAAACAACACCACTTGTTGCGCTTCATCTTTGATATTGTTGACCACAAAGAACCGCAACAAGCGTTCCTGGTATGAACTAAACTCTTCTATGCCTTCATCGTACTCGCAAATAGGGCCAATTAAGCATGTCACTATGGTTATATTTATTTACTGATGCGAAAAAAAAAACACATCCCGTACTCGTTGCCAGTTGTTATGTTCTTTACTACATTCTTTATTTGTTCTCTAGACAAGCAAGGCACTGACACATCACCACAACTCCACCATCTTACTCTGCCGCCACCCTCTGTACCGTTGCCAACTTTTTATACCTTATTCTCTATACATAACATATTGTAACTTTAGTGTAATTGAAATAGATAATTTGCACTATCTAGTAAAATTGCTTTAGAATGCTCACTGGATATAATATGATGTTAAATAATGTGCAGTTTTATTTTATATATTATTTTGGCTAGTTGTGTTAACATTTTCTTTTTTCCATTGTTTGTATACTGGTCAGATAGTAATTGTAATTGTTATTTGTTTTAGGTTTTTAAAGAATTATTTTCAACAAAATAACTGGGCAAGATGGATAGACCTAGTACTAATAATAACCAGAATCTGACATTTCCATGGACTAATAATTCATCTACTAGTACTTCTACTACAACTACTACTACTGCAATACAACCAGTAGATCTTTTAAAGTTGGCTAATCAAGATGACGATGATGATAGTGAAGAGGATTTTATCTTATTACAAATACCTCTTGTCCCGAAAAAGTTCACTGTAAAGCAGGAAATAAAAATAGAAGAATATGATGACCTCGATGTGGAATATTTATACCCAGAGGAAGGTGAAATAATTGAAGAAGATGAATTGATTGTGCCCGTAGAGAACAGTGTTGATAATAGCGAGGATTTTCAACAAGAACAGCAACAAGAGTTGCAAGAAGACGCAAGTACGAGAGATTATGAGAAGCAGAAGGCTGAATTTGAGCAGAAGATTAGGGACATTAAGGAGTATTATTCAATTATTTCATCAATGTGTTTGAAATTAGATGCTTTTATAAAAGCAGTTGACGGCAAGTTGGCACTTGCAACGCAGTTAAACATGAAGTGTGAGAAGATCATTAGAATTAATAAGCCAACAGATCACCTAGCTAATTCGAAGTGCAGTGGTTGGACTCATGTGTTTGGTACCCCTTACTTCAAGGACAAGCAGTTCTTTAGTGCACCTAAAAACTATGATGTCGTGCTGAAAGAGCAAAGGCATGAGATCAACGTGAGCAGCCTTTCCAACCCACATTTGTGGAAGCCTTATGAGAAACAGAAGATGGCACAAACCATTAAAAAATTTGAAATCCAAAAACGAATTAATTCATGTATAAGGAGGAGCAAAGAATTGGTAGCTGATCTTCATAACTTTGACGAAGATAAAAGAAGAGAAGTGGAAGATGAATTGTCAGATCTGAAGGATAGGCAGAGCCTGATAAAGAAACTGAGTCTAGCGGAACTAGTGCATGGAAAGTTTGATGAATATGATTGGTTAAAGATATCTGTGACTGACCTTGGCAACCAACATTCACCAGAAGAGTGTCGAAGCATGTGGTTTGCCTACTTGCACCCAGACATCACTAAAGGTGAATGGAGTGAAGAAGAAAAGACAGTACTTCAGGATCTTGCAGAAAAACACAATTATCAGGTAAAAATATATTTTTTCTTTATTTATATTGTGTTTTGATACAGAATTATATTTTCACTGGGTAAAAATCACGTTTACCAGTTTTGTTTACCATAATATTTGTTACCTTACAAGTGAGACCTAACTAATGAAGATTGTGTAAACATAATTTTGGCATTAACTCTTTCGCTGTAGGATAACAAATTTTTAATTATGCCAATATAGTGTAAAAAATGTTTTTTTGTAAATTGTTTATTTTTGGTTATTTTCAAGCAAGAAAACCATGTAGGCCTAACTAGGGTTTTACAGAGTAATTTAATTAGGTGTTCGACTAAAGTTGAATGACGCAAGTTAGCGATATTTTGTGTATTCGACTTCAGTCGAACATCACAGTTAAGGCTCGGTTTCAGTCGCCATATTGAATTTTAATATTTTTCGCTTTTTTGGAATTCTCATACGAAAAATGTTAAATCGGTGACTATACTGCAAATTCTATCTACTTTGTGCTACAGTACAAGTAAGGCAGTTGAGTTAGTAATGTATGGTTAGGTCGTAATATGTCGGGCAAATAATGAATATAAAATAATTTGCCACTTGTATTGCGGCGTAATTATAAGTTTACAGCTATATCACAGGTAGCGAAATGTAAATATAATTTGAGGTATACCGTAATCACATATTTAAAACTTTTCTTCTTAGAATTCCAAAAAAGCGAAAAATAATGAAATTCTATATTGTGACTGAAACCAAGCCTTAAGGAGTATGCATATGTTATAGTTGCAACAATTATTGTTTTCTTGGATTGGTTTGTCATTTTTTGTTGCTGGCATGGTGAGCAGTTTAGGAACACAGTCAAATATGGCATACAAATGACTTTCTCTTACGCCTCTCCCTATCAACTCTTGTCTGTCACACATGTCCAATGACTTTGTGCCAAAAAACTTTGAATTTTAGTTCAACAAGGCATAACTTAACTGCAACAAAATTGAAGTTACAAATAAATACAGCTGTCCCTAAATTAGTGTACCCATTTGAATTACAGATAAGATATATAATAATGGTGCTGCATCTGAAATGCTTATAGCTATGTACAACCTATAGTCAGGAGTTTATTTGTGCAAAGCAGCATTAGGTATATGTCCAATGTTTCTTGTGAAAGTCCACAGATAGCGATACTAATTTTGTCTTTTAGGACAGAAAGTGTCCGTAGTTTATTATTGTCGACACTGTCCTCGAGAAACCCCCAAAGACAAAATCAGGAGTCATTATATCTGGCAATCTTGGTAATGTTTCCATTACGAAACATGACCTGGCTTGGAAACATTCTTGAAGGATTGCCATGGTCTGTCGAGCGATACGGCAGGTTGCAACATCTTGCTGAAACCAGAGTTCTTTGTTTTCCCTAGTCAAAAATTGTCTTAAAAAGTGTGTAACATATCACAATTATGTTCACCATTCACTGTGAAACCCATCCCTTGTGCATTTTCAAAACAGAAAGTGACAAAAACACAATGCGACATTATCCCACACCACACTGTAACAGTGGCGTGGTAGTCAGACCACTTGGCTCCCACCATAGCATTCCAGATTCAATTTAGTGGTTTCACTTCTAGTTTTCGTAGGTTTGAAATGTGGCTGATGTTGCCTTGGGCTAGAGGGTTTTCTTGGGGCACTAACATTTCTCCTAACCATGCATTTCTTCGCTGCTCCATACTCACCTGTCACCCTAACTCATCTGTCTATTATCACAAGTGTTCACACTGGGAGCTTGCTGAACCAGTAATCAATGGCATTTAGTAAGTTACTTTTAACAGTTTAACAATTGCTGCTGACAAACAGTTGACTGTACTTTCTGGTTCGACACAATTGCTGGACAGTAATTGATGGAACGATCCCTCCAGAAACTGTTTTACGGACTGATCCAGGTGAAATCAGCAGTGAGCACCAGTGTACAATGTATTGAATACAACTCAGGTACTGAAGTCTGTTAAGTGAATACCTACGCTAGCCTTAATAGCGTGCATTTCTTCGAAGGTGGATCAAATCAAAAGTGTTAACAAACTTACACTGGAACTTACTTAAGGTGCGCCATGTTCTGCTCACATAGGCCTACCTGTCAGCAATTGCTGCTTTGCTGGCGGTGTTTGCATTGGGGAGGGGGGGGGGGCAGGAGAGAAGTTGTAAGGTGAAAACTCCATCCAGCAAGGTGTGAGCATTATGCAGTACTAATCAGGGAATATAGTCCAGATATACTCTACATTTTCTAATAAATCTGCCAATCACAGTGAGAGAGGACATACTTGTACACAGTACCATTTCTCAGTTATCTGAGAAATGGAAGTTATAGTTGCTTCTTGCTCTATAGAATCTGTATTAACAGAGATTTAATTTTCAGTGTTTTATCTAACCTACGATTTCTATTAAATAAGCTTACAATTTTCAAAATTAACAGTCAGCAAATGTTTCGTTTGTACATAACTAAATAGGTCGTTAATACATTTTTGTTTTTGTTAGGTGCCATTTTTTTATCATAAAGTTATGCATCGATTCATTTAACCTTTTATAACGTAATGGACAGTTAATTAGCAAGAACCCAGTCGTTTGACTTGCCTTTGTAAAATATGGAGGAATATTTTTGTGTAACACAATTCACTATTAGTCTCAGAAGTACATATGGCTGAACCAGATGTTCGTAAAAGTATGTTACAAACTTTGTGAGATGATTCCTTGTAAATAAATGAGGGGAAGTTATGCAATAAAGTTTTTGGCTGGCTCAAATCTTAAGGGGTGCCGCCTACCTGCGCGTGAGAGGCTCAAAAGCGACGGAGCTGTAAGTTCGACAGTGAAGCGCGCATCAAATGCCGCATCGCCTCAACGAGTCAAGCGCTGAACTAGCGTGCAAGGTTCCCGCAGAACGGTTTTTATTATGGGACATTAAGCGATGACCATATAATTTTATTGGTGGAAAGTCTGCAACTAGGTTTAGTGCAGGTCGCAACCTGAGTTTCAAATATATCTGGTTAGTACATTTTGAAATACAGACGTCTGAAAAGGCAGTTTTTAGCCATGTTGGAGGGTTTAGAAATAGTGTTTTTAACAATGAGGTTCCGACCTTGTCTGAAGTTTGTTTTCTTTTCGTACGTTGGCACAATGGGTACACGTGGAATATTTTTGTAGAAAAAACCTGTTTACGAACACACTGCAATGCATTTGAAGCGTGGGGTAGGCGGCCGCCTCAAGGGAGAAATTCACAATCGTTGAAGCCTTTTTTTGCCATAGAATTTTTTACCATTGCATTTTTTCTGGCTATTAAATGACATAGTTTGTAGCAGGAGGCCCAATGACCAAAATTGTTGCCTGGTTGCAACACCTTCAAATTAATAGTTTTGAAGAAAAAGGACGTAGAAAAAAATGAAGCCTTATAGGTAGGCAACATGTGATAGACAGGTGGTTGGAGCAGCCCCATTATTTAATGGAGGTGATAGGTATTCAAAACAATTTTTTTGACACATGCAGATATTATTAAAACACTTCTGGAATGTCATTATTTACTGCTACTTACTTTTGGTAATTTTTAACAAATTGTTGTTTTCAGTGTCAATTTTCATTCACGAATTCCTCCCGCAAGATTTTCACCAACCAAAAAATGCTCACTACGTATAGCTTTAGCTTGTTTTTTTTACAAGGAATCATCTCACAAAATTTGTAACATATTTTAATGAGCATCCTGGATAGGCCTAATCAGTTTTGTGATTGACAAGTACTGTATGAGTGCTTTAGGAGCCTTAGAGCACCATGAATTCACTTAATGCCTTTTCGCTGTTTGTAAGTCTTCACAAGAGATGCTGGGTACAGTCTACATGATATTCCAGACTGAGAGGTTAGCAGGACAAGCTGCTTTCCATCAGCAGTGGTTGCCATTGTGCTTACAATAAATAATTTTAAGGTAAAAGTTGTAAAGTTTGACAGGATACCACAACAAGGGTCTCAGCTGTACACTATAGGAACCAGCATAATGCAGTACCATTTCAGTGGCTTTGTGAAGCTTCTACAACTGCTCATTCTATCTCAGAGTTGGTTCAATGAATGGCCAATGTGGTTGGCTCAAGGTGGGTTTTTTGGGTTGTTACAGTTTTGTTGTTTTTAGATAAGCAATCAGATTCATCAGGTTTCAGAACCCACATAAGTGTCAGTAGACAGATAATTGAAGACCTCGGGTGTAAATAGTGATAACCCTCAAAAGTTTGAAATTCTAGTTTCAAGTGTTGCTCATCACATCAGTACATTCTCTATGGATTAGTCCAGTTAGTTCATGCAAATGAACATAGATGGTAGAGTAATGCTAAGAGTAAAATATGATAACCCTCGTGACATTTGAAGTAAACAATGATAACCCTCTTTTTAATTGTATTTATTTATTTTGGTGAAGGTAATCACAATGTGTTTTTTTTTAAGTTAAGAATTTTTCTGACAATATTAAAAGTAACATTTGCCTGTAATTTATTTTTATTATAAAAAAGCGGGATTCTATTGTCATGTTGCTATTCCCATTTAGTAGTGAATGAAAATGGCCGGAACAGAATGCAGTGTTAGAAAACGTAAGACAGTGTATAATATGTTGAGTGATTCAGATGACGATGTATTCAGCAGCGATGATAGTG
>PNEQ01058413.1:0-16327 GCA_003012365.1 Medauroidea extradentata | reverse complement strand
GTTCTCGGCGGAAAACAGCCCACGTGACGTCCATGACCCAATCACGAGGGTATTCGACGTCACAGCTGACGAAGGTCGGAAAAACACCGGCTTCTTTCTGCTTACTCGTTCGGGAACCATGGTGGCAACCAGTCGTGCTGTCGGAGTGAGCCTCAGTCAAATTGCTAATACTCAATTTGAGCCAAAATTTAGCAGCTTAACCACAGTTGAGGTATCACAGCGTATTTCTTCGTGCGTGTTTTGTGTTGCAGCAGCAACACAAGAAAGTTTGTCGACGTCTTCAACTAAGGTAAGTGCGTAGTATGTCCATTTAACTGCGGTCGGGTAGGCAGGAAACTTTGAAAACAAGAGACGTGATCGTCTCAAGCTTGAACATCATTTTACTGGATAATGCAGGGTGAAAGCTGCATAAGTACGCTCTGTGAATGCAGCACGGGCCTTTTTTGTTGTTCTATGAAGAGTAAAAGGAGTTTGATATATTTTGGGAAACAAATATGTGCGTAAATATTATTTGTTGAAATGCATAAGGTCGCGGTTTAAAGTCGTGCCCAAAAGGGCGTCGCAAAACCAGAAACCTTGAGAAGAACTGCTGTAGGTTGACAGTCTTGCAGGATGCATCTTCATACGGCGGAATGACACACATGAAATTGACACATAATATTATGACTTCTAGAATGTTACCAGATAATTTCGCAAAATCATTCTATCATGTACTCGTAACCTGTCTGTAAACACGCTAAAACGCATGTCTACAGCAGAAATATAGGGATTTTCCACTGGATCGTAGTTGAAAGCTTGCACTCTCAACCATGAGTGGCTGAAGAAGAAAAGTCCGAACGAAGGTCACACCAATGAACATTCCACTCGTGTTAAAGTGTGAAGAGAAGTTGACATCCCAGCAGCTCGGTAATGAATAGGGATTGTAGGAATATCAGGTACATGTTTACAGAGCCATGAAAGTTAAGAGAAGCTTAAAAGCTATTTGAAGGCAATGTTTGCCTTAAGTATTTTCGCGGTAAATCTCTTTCTTACGTGTGAGTGCACATCTCGTTTATTATCAAATGGCAAGTGACAGCGAGCAGCGAGACAGGTTCAGTGCACTGCTCACTCGAAACGGTGGAAACAACTCTAGAACAATATCATATCGTCCATGAAACAACAATACGTTGTAACCATAGGTTCAATTCAAATTAACATTTCGCTACATTAGGGTACAATGGGTTATGTTTAGAGGTACGTCAATTTCGCAAATACATTCCGGGTCAGGTTGAACGCCAAAAATATATACTTCATAATCACGTGTGTGATTAGCTGGCGGCTGTCACGAAACGCATTTGACTACTGCAAGCCAGTAGTACATAAGGTAAAGATTCATAGAGCTATCGCTTGTAATGTTGTAAGCCAATGAATAGTTGACTGTGCCCTATGCGTGTACAGGACTGAGCTACAGGTATTCACTGACCGCGTGACCGCTCACTGGTCGTGCAGGGCTTAACTGTTAGTCCTTTCCCTGTAAGACTTCAAGCTGTGACCATATAATTGTATTTGTAGGAAGTATGTTTTAAAGTCCAATGCATGTTTTTACCCATGTTTCTTCGAATCCCGTGGGTGATGATTTCCCACATACGGTTGTCTGGAAATGTCTTTTATAGCCAAGTTGAGAAACCAGAAAATCATGTTTTTTATTTCCGAACTGAAAATGTATACTTATAGATAGAGGCAAGATTATTTCGCGTATTGATTCTAGGTCAGGTTGAACGCCAATAATTTATACTTCACTACTCCTTCTGTGATTAGACGACACCTGTTTCAACACATCTTTGACGACTGCAAGTCAGTGATAAATAAGGATACAAGTCGTGGTGGTAACACGTGTTACGTTAGAAGCCAATGGATATTTGACTTTGGCCAGTGTGTGTATAGATCTGAGAAGTCTAAGCAGTTGCCAGATGAATACGCGAAATACTCGTGCCTCTACTTATAGAGCAGTGGCGGCTCGTTGATTGTTGCCAGTTAGTACACAAGCTGCAGAGAACTGTATATAGTTCTGCCCTAGTTGACACTACACCCATTTACACGCTGGTATGTAGGTGCCGCTTATTACTGACTGCTCACAACACAATAAGTGGCCAGTATATATTTATTGGTCATTGATATACGACGGCGTGTTCACACGAGTGTACAGTCCTCTACAACTTGTACCCGGCCCTTCGAGCCGCCATTGTTATAGAGACATAGTTCCATGAGTTTACCTTTGTAGAAACACGGTTGTAATGCACGTTAAGTAGTTTCGCCTAAAAATTAATAATAATCGCGACTGAATGCAAAACATTTAAGCGCATGTGGTGAGGAAGTGATGCTTCTTAAACAGTAATCATTTTCTAGCAGTGACCTATTCCTAATGACGAACAATATATTATCAGTGGTGTATAATGAGCAGCAGTGACGTGGCGTGGGCGTAAGCTCTATTTCGCGACGTCTGTACAAATATGCTCGTGAATTTGTGCAGTCGTCGCAAAGTACATCTTACCTTGCACAACACCCACGCCACGCCCACTTACAGGTAGTTGCAATACACGCAGGTGTTACTTCAGTACTGTACAGTCTCGCTGTAAGCAGCAGTGTGCCGGTGAACACCAAGAGGCGGGGCGAACCGAACGTAATGCGGCTGCTCAGAAGCTAACGAAGTACCCATTATTAGAGACTGGAAATATTCGCTAGCCTCCAAGACCATCTGCGTACTGAAGCAGACAACAGCTGACCATTGGCTACTCGCTGACACAGCCAAACCATATAATTGTAAGTACTTGCCTTAGGTGACAAATAAGTCAAGGCCCAATTTACAAAGCAACGCGAACTTACAGCTGTTTGAATTATAGCTTGTACCCAAAAGTAAACGCGAATTTTTCATGTCTCTGTCCATTGTACACTTGCTGTGACCTCAGCAACACGACTACTTCGTAGAAATTGTTGTGAAAAAGAGGAAGCAACCAACCGTAGCTAGAATGGAAATTCGCACATAATCCTTTCGTTACAAATTAGTCCCCAAAAGCGAATCAGAATTCTCACTAGCCCAGACACATCCTATGAGTAGGGACCTGAGAAATTCGCGTTTCATTTTAGACACAAGCTAGAATTCCAGCAACTGTACGTTCGTGTCGCTTTCACAATTGGTCCTTGACTTATCTGTCACCTCGTGTAAGTCGCTGAGCCAATAATAAAAATGTAACTAAATGCAGGCCCATATTGCTGTGTCAGCGAGCAGCTAATGAAGAGCTGCTGTGTGCTAGAGTGCATATATATTCTTGGAGGCTAGCCTACAGGTCGGTGAATCCGCGAATTTTTCCTGTCTCTACCAATGAGGATTGCAAGAAGTGAGTAAATAGCGCACAAGCTAGGATTCAAACCACTGTAAGCCTGTGCGGTTTTCTTGATCAGCCCTTGATTTATCTGACACATCGTGGAGGGCGCAGAGTCAGTGACAAATAATAAGCTAAATACAGGTCCAATCATGTGGCGTCACTGATTCTGCCGTACTACTGGCTAGTGAACCTGCGCGTTTTTTAGGTTTCTATTTATAAATACGTAGACACTTGGAAATGTCGCGGGTTCAACGACCAGCCGGCTGGACTGCACAGTCCTGTATACAATATGTCTTCAGCTACTAGTACATTGGTTGCTGCTACAGTGAGTGGCTAGTTGTACGTGTGACAAGGTAGTGCAGGAGTTTGTTAGTGTTTTATACACATTTACTTAAACATATTTACTTAAACTTTAAACAGTAGCCTAATCATAAAAGTAACCCACTTGTACAGGAGTTGAAAATCTAACGTCTCCTCAAACAGCAATTCAGGACATTTCCGGGTCTCTGTAAATACAGGAACAATTACTGAGGATATCACAAGCTACCTGCTTGTACAGTTAGAAGCCAATGGATAAACGACTGTGTCCAGTGCGTGCATACTGCATAGAACTGAGAAGTCTAGGCTTCTGCTAGGGGAATCCGAGAAATACTCATGTCTCTACGTAGCCTACATTGTAAATAAATTTCCTAAACAGTAACGGAAGTTTTTAACCCGTACACAGTATGGGACATTCTTCAGCTTGTAACTAGAGCAAACATTGAGCATTCTTAAGGCGCTTATGAAAATCACGATGGTTAGATAGGCCAGCCTAAATTTAAAGTTGCTTTGTTGGTGTTTTTCATGCAGGTAAGTTTACCAGTGTTCTAAATGTCAATTCATGGCCTTCGGTCAACTAAAACGTACATTATGCTTTAATATAATAATAGTATGTGTAAATAATGTGATGTGGACGAAATGTTTAGCAAAATATTTATCATGAGGGAAATATGCAGGTTTTTTTTATGCCCGTCACTTTAAAACCCTGAAAAACACTGCGGGGGTTACCAAATCCTGGTAATCGACAAAACACGGTCACGTGACTGAAATGACCTACCCTTCTCCAACGAGCAAATTTTTATAAGCTCCTTTAATATAAGTATTGGTTGGGCAACAACGGTATGAATATGACCGTCTTGGGATGCCATCATTAGGAAAGGATGGTTAGGGATCCTGGTTTATCGCGAAAATAATTTTGCCCCAGTTTGTTTCAGTGCCTTACGTGCACATCTGCAATTCTGCTTCATGATTATTGGCAGCGAATCTATATGAAGAGCCGTATATCATTTGTCAGAGCCAATTACAATAAAGTCTCTGCAACACCTCACGGCTGTGATTCGCCGGTAGAATCCCAAGGCTTGAGAGAGTTAAAATATCCAATCACTGACCACGAAGCAGAACTGCAGATGTGCACGTAAGGCACTGAAACAAAGTGGGGCAAAATTCTTTTCGCGAAAAACCAAAGTCCCTAAGGATGGTTTATCGCGGGAATATTTGACTGTTTGCTGGGTTCAACGCACGTTCAATTTACCAGAAGATGACTGGCTTTTGCTTTTATGTGGAGCTGTTGTCCTATTTGGCTGATCCAATAAGAATCCCGCTGTTTTTATATTTGACGCTTATTATGTTATTGGTTTGCAGACAGCTACGTTGTGTCAGACGTACATCAACCATTCATATGTGTTGCAATTAAGGCGCCCGCCTGCCTGCCTCGTAACCAGCGTTGCAGCGTGCTACCAGAACGCTTTTATCTGAGAAACTACTAAACGTATTTCTAATGTGTGCATTTACAAAAAGAACAAACACTTCAAACGACCTCAGAATAGTAGTTTTAAAACATCACGTTTATTAGAAAGACCAATCCAGAGCACCTCAAAATGACTGAAAACGGCTTTTTTAATCTATTATATCTAAACAACTACTGAAGGGATTCGTGTGGAACTACAATAGAGAGGTGTATTGGACTTTACTTAACATTTTCCACCAATAAAAAGATGGGGTCACATCGATAGTGTCAGTAAGGCTAGTGTTCTACGATACCACTGCACATTGTTTCAGTGTCTTGCGGTAGAGGCGATACCGCACCAGATGAGCCAGTCAACATCGCCCTTGGCGCCGTGCCTCACTCACATAAATACACGGCCACCAGGCGAGCACCTTAACTACAGTGTTTTCCAGGTTATGTCGGCACAAAACATTTTCGCGATATATCATCCTCTCTAGCCGTCATTGATGTAAGTGAAACAATTTTACCGTGTCTACACTGTGAAACTTTTTCTCCATAGATTTACGGAATTTCCGATAAAAATTTCTCCGGATACCTCCGTGAATTCACGGAAACTTAATTCCTAATCCAACAGAAGTTTGCGTAAAACAGTTTCATCACATGGAACTGAGCCATACTTACATGTTCATAATGCTACTACTGCTTTTCTCACATTTGCAGATTTACTTATTTACCGGCGATGTTATTAAAATATATCCGTAATATTTACAGCACTCTAACCCATTTTTCCATGCAAATTTCCACAGACTTGTGGACATATTACGTATGATTCTGTTGTGTATATTTACTATAGACATTTCCGTATTTTTTTACGGACACTTTTTCTGTTTATTCCCGTTAAAATTCATAACGGCGTACATGAGAGAATTTCAAGCGGTACCGCACACGAGTGGAATTATTTGGTATGTTGCTAAGGAGTGCTCAATAACAGTTGCTAAAAACTCTCACAAACATTTGGTGACACAGTTAAAATAATTTTCGTTGTTTTACGAAGCAGTGTTGGTAAAAAATTCCCCAGAAGTGTCCGTTAATTATGGTAACTCGCATATTTATGAGACTTCTTTAGGATGCTGGCACAATAATGCGTACGGTTATTTTTTAGTTTCTTCTTGCAGTTTTACATATGCTCAATTATTGAAACTTAATTATGTATTATAAAAAAAATGTTTCCGTTGATTAAACAGACATTTCCGTAAAGTATCCGTAAATTCACAGTGTACTTCCTCGACATTCATATACAGGTGTCCCAAAAGTCCCGCATCATAAGCAATGTATGTGCAGGTGTTTTCTTCATGTTGCAGGTGAACCATGCTAACTACGGAGGAGCGTGTTGAGATTATCCTGCCCTGTGGACGCGAGGGATACTCCCAGAGAGATGTGGCAACACATTTCAATGAGAAGTACCCTGAACGACAAAACGACAAAACATTATGCGAAACATGAAAGATCGCCTGCAGCTGTGTTTTGAGCTTTCAGGCACTCATGTCGAGCACATGTTATGATTTGTTTCATACTACCGTAACAAGTTGTTGTTCTTCCTATGATGCGGGACTTTTGGGACATTCTGTACATTAAAGGGTAAAAATGACTAATAATATTTTACTGTATTGTAACGTAGCAAACGGTCAGTTCTTCCCGCGATAAGTCCGTATCACTAAGCACAGTAAAGAGCAAACACCTGTGTACTGTTCAGTCGCTCAGCACGCGCTACTATAGGCTGTTCACGGTAAAGTGAGAACTTAATGAAGTTTTCTTTCAACCGTTTTACAGCCATCTTTACTATTTTTAATACGAAAACTTCCACATAACTAAACTAGTGTAAACGTCTCAGCACTCTCAAAATGTAACATCTGTTGGCCCAATGCAACATAATTTTAATGTGCTGAGTGTTAAGTTTATAGTGAACAGCCTATACATAGTTATATCAAGAGCGGTGAAGTACGGGCATGTTGCAAGGTGTTGCGCAATGTGTAAGCAGGAGGAAATAATCGTCCACTGACGTGGCCTCGGGCCTCTGACCATCTATCAGTGTCGGCTTGCAGCAGGTACAGGCCAGCACAGAGTCACACTCACCTGCTCAATGTGGTCTCTCGTCGAACCAACCAGGTACTGTACCTTGCTCCTGCCCGACGTAATCGCGCAGATTATCCGTGGGCTGACAGCGCTGACTGACGCTCTGTGTGTGACCTTGAGAGGCGGCGAAGGTGCGGATAGTAAGGTCGAGGCTGCTGTCACACTACTTGGACCTGGCGCATGAGCGGTGCTGTACCACAGACTATAGGTCATTCGGAATAAAGTGAGCACTAAAGATTTAACCTTAGAAAAAAATCACTAACCGTTACTTCATATAATTCAACATTAACAATAGTTACCTTACTCGTTGTATGGTTGGCAGTGCATTGCCGAATATAGTTCCGTGTATATTCTCATTTAAATGCAACAATACTGTAATAAAATAAAACCAATTCGACATATTTGCGTTCTCTATACTAAACAAACTTTTTTTATCGGACTATACAGTTTTTATTACCAACTGCGTAATTTATCTTAGACGCGCAAACATCAAGTAACGTGTCCGGAGAGGTTATGAATTTCACGTCGTTAGCCGTTACGGGCGGAAAGATACGAATACGCTGAAAATAGAAATTCAGCAGGGCTTTTTTGAGTGTTCACTTTATCCCGAATCGCCTATAAATAGTAATACAGACGTGAGATGACGAGGCGGCTCTTTTGATACGGGCGAACTTCGTCGCTTATTGGCTGCCCAAGACTGTTGATACCAGCCCCGTCTATGCTTGGCTCCTGCATGTTACTACAGGTTTCCTATTGGCCTGACTGCCTGCTAGCAGAGCAGCTGCCTTACGAGGGCGTGGTACATAATTCAACGCTAAAAGCATTACGCTACAACTGTAGGTTTCTTGAAGCCAATTTGTGAAAATTAAACAATAGCAATCATAGACAATAGTTTTAGCCAACGTTCTAAACAAAATTGTTTCCAGTGTTACGAACTTCTGAGGCACAATCTCTGACGCCGGAACCTCGTGCACTTAACTGCGGCGCAAGAGATCACGCGTAACGAATTAGTAATTGTGGATAAATATTTACTCATAAAGTTGGCAAATACCATTATCTAGGATTGTCATTGAGTATTTGATCCATATTGGCTTCGAAAAAAGCGTAGACATCAATTGATGATTTCAGCGTTTATTTATCTACCACGCACTCTTAAGCTGATTGGCAGGAGGTGTTTCCGCAATGTTGCTGGCCAGTGAAGCCATTTTGGCTGGCGTGTGTGACTGAGTTCGCTGTTCTACTGGCTATTTCACTTCTGTATTCCTAAATATTCTGTGGCTGTGCTGTGCTGTGGTACGAAAAGTGCTTATTTTTCTCTTATAACTAGGGGTCCCCTGTTTTTGGCGAAAATATTTCTGCATCAGTTGGCTTCGAGTGCACATCTGCGACTCTGCTTCAATTCGAGTGCACATCTGCGACTCTGCTTCAAGGTCAGTGATTGGCTGAATTTAACTCTCGCGTGTCTTAAGAGGTATTGATCCCTACCGCCGTGGATTTATCTGTTTCTTCTCGATAACTTCTGTTCCAGTCGATGTATCAAAATTTTTGTCACGACAAGGCATAGATACAAACTTAGTCGATTTTCTGTAATTGCTGGAACCATAATATATCCATTATTTTGCAACGGGAAACAGCTGAAAAGGAAAAATTGCTTTTTTTTTTTTTTTTACGGGAGCGACTACAGAGGCTGCAACATTAACATAAATAATGCCATATGGATTCCAAACGTGAATGAAATAGTAAACTATGCCTTGTCAGCACGAAAAAAGTAAAACAATGTGTCTATTCCCTGATTTATAAGAAAACCCGTAAAACAGATCTGACAGGGACCAATCCCCCTCAACGTTTTACTGTAAATCACAGACGTGTTATTCGCAGTTACCTTATTCTGACTGCTAGGGTCAAATGAGAAATGTCGTTGCACTAAGACACACTGCCAATAACAAATAAGCAGAACTACAGAGGTGGAACTGAGACTTTGAAACAAATTGGTGCAGAAATATTTTCACAAATATCAGGGCTTCCTATGTATAACTGTTAAACGTGTTTCCAACGTGTATATCTACGAAAAGAAACACAGCAAACTATGTCTCAGTCGTAAAAAAAAAGTCCGCGTATTGAAAACATGATTGCCATGTCCTCAAACGTTATGGAATAGGCTTCCCGACATTGCTGCAGCTTGAAAGTTACCGGCCGTAATCGTAAAACAACATGATAGAGACCTGAGCTGGACTTTAACACATACTTTCCACGAATGACATAAAGGGTCGCCACTTAAAGACACAATTTAAAAAAAAACATGCTAATTAAGTAATCTGCGCTTAGAGAAGAGGCTGTGTTTAATGCACGCGTTGAAGACGACTTCCCCGTTTCTGTGCCTCAAACGAAAATAAATAAATAAATGCCAAGGTTAAAATAACTCTAACAAATGTTCAGCGGTTACACAAGCTGCGAACTACTTCACGTCGCATTCTTTTCTCCTTCTTAGCAAATAAGTTTCGTATGCAGTTTCGAACGACGTAGATAACTGCTTCGGCCTTATATATTTAAAAAGATTCCTTATCCTACTTTATAATAATACTTCAACTTTTGAATTTCCGCCAAAAATATTGATTTCCTGTCAACACTGATGCTCTGAAGCGCCAGTAAAATCAGTAATCTCAGTAAACGGATGTAGCCACGCACAGGGTATCATCAGTGCCGTCAGCAATATTGGAACTATAGTTAACATTACTGAAAACACTGGCCAGTGAAATCTGTTAGTAACGGAAGGCGGCCTTAGTGAAACGAGCTGTGTTATATATGGCTGCTTTTTGGTACGAAATTTTGCACGTGTTAAATTAAATAAACATTCAGGTTTAAATGTAAGTAACATCAGTGTTGCAGTTAGATGCAAAATTATAGTTAAAAAGTTGCTAATGTTAAGAGTAGATACGATAGTAATTATAGTGAATTTCAGATTCAACTTTGGTTGAGATTAGAAAGTTCTTTGATTTTATTTGGTTTTAGTCGTGTTATCTTGCAAACATGTTTAGCTTTAAATACTATCAAACATGGCTGTCGAATATGTTCAGCTAAATATGTTTATGACCTGTAGTGTGTTCGTGACCTAACTCTGTGAAGAAGCTAGTATTATTAGTTTGGCAAGGGACAATTTCTGTTGCTAGATGCTCTGGTGTCGGTGACGAGTAAACATTATGCTGGCACTTTTGGAGATAAATTCATCTCTTACATTGTAAAAATATCGTACTTTTACAAAAAGCTTGGTTACCATTACATTTTGTGTCATTTCAAAAAATTGTAATATGTCTAAGAATTAAGCTGAAAATATACAAAAATAATTTCTAAATGTACAAAAATGTTTGTAAATATACATACATACTTGTAGACTTACAATCATTTCCTGTAAAGTTAAAAATATCATGTTTAACCAAATATTTTTTGGAAACTGTTTTCAATTATTTTATATAAAAATTTTTACTCCGAGGCAACGTTCAGTTTTTGAACTAAGTTATCCCCATAAGAGCCATCATGTAACAGTCTCCTAACTTATTCCAGCGCAATGACTGACGTAAATGGTTTTTCTTCAGACTCTCAATAAGAATTTCTATTATATTCCTAACCTGTAATTAAACTTACGGACCAGGCTGGTATAGTCTATCCCCCGAACGAGTGCACTTTTTGACGACCGACAAATCACATTTCAGAAACAAAATTCTATATTTCACTTATATTAAACAATGTATTAACTTACTGAGTGAGCGAATGAAGGAAAATCGAAGTTAGCAGCAACTTGTAAACCGAATGGCAATACTAAGCAGACCACAAAAGGACATGTCGGAAGAGCTGTCAGCAAAATGGATTTGTTTGTGGGATAGATTCTAGAGGAGCACTTGTGACTCACTCCTCAGGAGACTGTGGTTGGGACGGCGTCCAGCAGATCAAGGAAGTCGGGTAATCCCCTAATTTCCTCCACCGTCGATATCACGGCAGAGTTTTCCTTACATCTACCTGGCCGACTCCATTACTTCCTCGTCTATGCCCAACCCACGGCCGTAGAAGAACAGGTCTGGACGCTCGCCTGGATATTTGACCCCCTTGTTGTTCGGCTGCAGTTCGCCAAGTTACCGATAATTAAGGACAGGGAATGATTCTTGCAGCACTTTGTTTCAGTGCCTTACGTGCACACCTGCATCTCGGCTTTGTGGTCAGTGACTGGAGGTTAAGGGCGCGGCTCATCTCAGTTTTCAACGTCTTTATTTATTTTTATGTTTGTACCAGATATTATTTTCTTATTTTATTGTGATTAAGCCTTCCTCTTAGGAAATGTTAGTATCTCTCATAGATTTTGCGTAATGAGTCGTAAACGTCAAAATTTGCACCTTACGGTTTTAAGTACGCCACTAAAACCAACTGACATACCAAACTGAAAAAATTCACAGTATATAACAATATTGTAGGCAATTAATTGACATATTTAATAACAAAAATTTAATAAAAATGCTGCATTTTGAAATTAAAATTAAAAAATTATCAAAATGTTTTTATAAACACAAAAAATTTATTATTTTGTTTTATATATGTCAAATCATAGCCTACAGCATTGTTATATAGTGTGCATTTTTTCAGTTTGGCATGTCAGTTGGTTTTAGTAGCGTACTTAAAACCGTAAAGTGCAAATTTTGACGTTTACGACTCATTACGCAAAATCTATGAGAGATACTAACATTTCCTAAGAGGAAGAATTAATCACAATAAAATAACAAAAAAATATATATATCTGGTACAAACATAAAAATAAATAATGATGTTGAAAACTGAGGTGAACCGCCCCCTTAAACCCGCAAATCACAGATGAGATGTGTGACAGTTAGTTGTCCATGTACTGATTGGCACAGTCAAATGAATAACGACTCTGCACAAAAACACTCTGTCAATAGCCATGAAGTTGAGCTGCAGGTGTGCACGTAAGACACCGAAACGAACTGGGGCAAAATTCTTAAGTTAATGGCCCTACTAGTTATTTATTCCCTTTCATGTAATTAGTACTTTCCTGCCACTTCACAATATAAACAACAAGGTGGTCAAGCAAGATACATTGTTAAATAGGCGAGTGTCCAGACCTGTTCTTCTACGACCGTGGCCCAACCCACGCACGCACATGCATCCCAACATTCGCAAGTGTAAAATGCCCACACAGTAAAAAAAAATGTGTACACTTACAAGGAAAATCTTGTAACATAATATCAGAACATTATCTGTCAGGTAATAAAAGTGAGATGTCAGAAACCTTCTAAAGTGGTTAAAAATATAGTGAACACCTTTAGGAACTAGTAAAATAATTGTTAATGAGAATACGTTCCATTTTGAAAGAAAATAAATCTAGGAGACCGAATGGTTAGACCACTCGCCCCCCAACAAGGCAATCCGGAGTCGTTTCCCGGCGGGGTCAGTCCCCGGATTTTCGCATGTGGGAATCGTGCCGGACGATGCCGCTGGTCGGCGGGTTTTCTCGGGGATCTCCCGTTTCCCCCGCACATTCATTCCGGCACTGCTCCATACTCACATGTCCCCCTCTACTAGCGCTGAAGACCTCGATGTTAAGTGCTGACCGAAATCCCTTCACTCACTCTTATTCCTTATTGCTTCAGCGGCTTCCGGAACGTGTCAAACATTTCCATGGCCAATTGAGCAAGTGACCCGAGCTTACAGTTATTTGAAATATAGCTTGCGTCCAAAATAAAACGTGAATTTTTCAAGTCCCAATCTATGGATTCTTTTACAAGTTGCGTTGTTGCGTCTAGATTGCTCGTTACGCTGCTAGTCACTTCGACATAGAGACTCAAGCAGATAGTTCCCGCGATGTAATGTATGTAAATGCCATTACTTCTAGCGGATGCTTACGCACGCTACTACGTAATATGTGCATGAACTACGCATATCACCTTTCCTTCCTTCCCTCTTCCACATTAGCCGTTCCAGGAAGATGGTGATAATAATAATAATAATAATAATAAATTATACCCTGTTTCATATAAGTATGGTAAAATTTGGCAGCTACTTATGGGTAGAGACATGCAAAATTCGCGATATCATTTGGTAGCAGGCTAAACTTCACTTTCCTATACATAACAGAGCATAATCTGCGATTCAATTGGCCACGAACTTTTATGTGTTGTCATTTACGCGTGTTATGTCTTTACTGATATTGGCCTCTGCACCGTGTAAGCATTCTCCGCGGCAGGTCACGACAATATCGGCCAGCGGGAGGCGTCGACCGAGCCTATAGTCACTTGGAGTCTAGTCAACTGTCAGAAAATAACGCGAATTTTGCATGTCTCTACTTATGGGTAATAATTTTTTATATTTTGTTATTCGTGGCACAATACAAGACAAACTTTGCAAAGTAAACTGTGAAATGGACATTTCTGGCTCATTTTAAAACTAAAAATGTGCCACTGTGCCACAAATCACAAAACATAAAAAAATTATTGCTCATAACTTGTTCTAAAATTTTACCCAACTAATATGAAACAGAGCGTAATAAAATGTTACTTTTGCAAAGATTATTACTATAATTAAAAAAAAAAAGTGTTTTCCGCTAGGGTAACATTCGTGCTTCTAGTTAAACGTCTAGTCGTAGAAATACTTCACTTGTTTCGCTGCAGGCAAAATTTATTGGCGAAGTTTCGGGAAGGGGTAGTAATTTAATTTTTTTCAAACGTTGTTTTCAAAGGTGGTGAGCGAGGCCGTAGAAATGGTTTCCGTGCTGAAAAGAACGGTGCGTCTATTTGTGGCTGTCGGCACAAAGCACAAAAGACTGGGCTCAAGCGTCCTGGAGGGGGAGAAGGGAAGGGGGGATATCGATCCCGCCTCCAGGCACCGTGCACCGTGCACCGTGCCGTGTGGCAGGGATCTGGAACCTCCCCCTCCCCCAGTAATCTGTGGATGGTGAGGGGAAGGGGAGGGTAGCGTGGCTGGGCGCACCGCACGCTGCGGTGGCGGCGCGGGGAACTACCGGAGCAGAAGTCTATCGTGACGTCACGCGAGTGCACCGCGACCTCGCCCGGCCGGCAGTCGCGGCAAGTCACGTAAAAGAGCACTCTACACAGAAATGTGTTGCGGAATGTACAACAAAGCCTCATTCACACGTCCACAACCAGTGCAGATCAGGACAATTCTTGCATCGACCAGTCTACCAGAAGGCTTGATTTTTCCCGGACCTCAAGGAAAAAGTTTAGCTCCACCGAATTGTCTGTACCGCTGTATACGAATAGAGAAACATGCATGCTCAATTGAGGAGTTAGCTCCAAATAGGACATATAGAAAGAATTACGAATCTCAGAAGTTAAGTTTGAAAGTATTGAATACATGGCTGTGTTAATATTGTTTATTACAATGTAGCTGATATTCAGAAAGTATTATATAATAGCAGTGCTAAACAAATCAAGTCGCAATACCATATGTCATAATACCCTATAAACCTTTGATTTACATGAAAAAAAAAATGTACAGATTTGGAACACATCTATTCTTAATCAGTGCTTCTGACTTGGGGAATTAAAGTAACTCAACAAAAATTTTACTACCTATTAACAAAAGTTTGGAGTTTTTTTTAACGGTTCTCCACAAAAAGGGCACATACCGCGATGTGCCATTTTTTGGAGCTAACTACTCAATTGTGGGTTTACTGAATATTGTGGACTGTCTGCTCTGTATGATCTGCGGATGTATGAATCTACCTTACGCCAGCTAACACCGGGATTCAACCAAGGAATACTAGTAACTATTAATTTAGGGATACTGATTTATACAGAACTAAATTTTACGTAATTGTTCTGACTGCAGGCTAGACTGCAAGCACTTGTAAGCTCTCTCTACATCTTCTGTAAGCAAACAGTATAGTTGCTTGCGGCGGGAAACAGTTTTGGCTAGTAATTAAATATTTTACGACAGAATGACCAATTGCTGGAGACAGGGAAAATTCCGCGGGTTCACTGACCTGTAGGCTAGCTTCCAAGACTATATGTGTAATCGTGCAGACAGCAGCTGTTTATTAGCTGCTCGCTGACACTGTGAAATGGGTCTGAATTCAGCTGCAGTTTTATTATTGGCTCAGCTACTTCCAGAAAGTGTCGAGTAAGTCAACGGTCAATTGTGAACGTGATACAGATATAGTTGCTGGAACTCTAGCTTGCGCTTAAAAGAAAACGCGAATTTTTCAGGTTTCTACCAATTGCACGTAAAACAGTCAAATAATCAATTTAAGTTACATAAACGCCCGTGGATTAGTCCATAACAGCACAAGACTTTACAGTTCAATAGAGTCCAGTCTGTTGGTTTTGAACGATTCTTGCAATGGGGGCAAGTTACAAGCTAAACAAGTACTGACGGAATTCCTTTTGTGGAACATTCTGAGATACTTATTTTTCATTGGTTTTTTATGCTTGGTTGCTCGTTTATGTTATTTTCTTGTAAATCACCGACTGAATTCCTTGTGGAATTGTATATGTTTACTAGTTGCAAACAAAGTTCCTTTGTTTGTTTACTTGCCTGTTTGTTTGTGTGTATTCTCTGGTTTTCTGTGAGACACCATTTGCTGCAATGTTGTATATCCAAAATACTTCTTTAGTTTGTAAGAGTTTAGTCTGTTCCGAAATAATAACGCGAACTTTGTAAGTCTCTACTGATTTAGGAAAGAAAAAGTTGAATGTTATCGCTAGACTTCAATATACATGTCCATAGTTGACGTTCATCTTCTTTCGTATTGGCGTGTCCCCGTGTGATTGGGCCAATGATAACTCTGACGTATTCCGTTATTGAATATATCTGTGATTCGTCTTCAGACAACTATACAGCTACATCCGTACGGGTCTATGTCAGTTCTACGACTCGTCTCTTCCCCGAACGTTTTTTTCCTCTCCCCACTACGCTGGGGGTTGTACGAGGGGGTGTTGCGGGCGGTGACACATGATGGAAGCTGTGACCAATAGGGAGGTTGTTTCTTTTTTCTTTTCTTTGACGATGCGCGCGCACACTCATACACTGTCGCGGAGAGGTGGGAACG
>PNEQ01058404.1:98484-115320 GCA_003012365.1 Medauroidea extradentata | reverse complement strand
AGACTTTTCTTGTGCTTTAATTGTCAAAGTTAATTAACGTGTCTGTGACACAGGAGTAATTGTGTGCATAACTAATTGTGTTGTGAGAGTTCTAGTTGATTACTGTTTTGTGTATTTCGTAGCTTTGTGAGCTATTAAATCCAGTACTTAATTTAACTCTTTTATTTGTATTTATAAGACCTCTATCCCAAAGAACTCATGGGAATTGCCCACATATAAAGTTTTATGTCTCAAACTTGTAACAATATATATAGTGTTAATGAATGACGTTTAAAACATCCGGTAGCGAGATAGTTGACAGTGAGACAAGAAGTTTGATGCAAGACACTTCGGGTCGCAAAAGTTGGGAAACGCCTTAAAATTGGTGACCAAACGTTGGACACATGGTATCACAGATGCCACACATCGCTTCATCTGTGACTGCCAGGTGTAGTGTTGGTGTTGTATGAAACCAATATATTGTGTCCACTTATCAGTGTACCACCTGGCCCGTGTGTGCTGCTTCATATTAGTGGCAAGTAACACTTCGCCAATACGCAGGAAACGTACACAAACACTATACAGAAGACTCCAGATTAGAATTAAGTTAACTACGTGCGTAAGCAGTACACGCGGGCCGGGTGGTACACTGCAAAGTGGGCACAGCTAAGGTTAATTCTACTACAGGTTAGAAAGATCAATGTTATAAGTTTGGCACAGGGAAAATTTCTGCCACTTGAGCGCTGGTATCGCTAATGCACCAAACTGACCAATCACAGAACTTTCCTGAATTTTAAGTTACATTAAGTTGATAATTTAAAACGTCAAATTGGTTTCTTTTCACTTTAAAATTAAATTAAATGACTAATATTATTTCAAAGTTTATTTATATTTAATTTTACTACGGTTTCGTATTTTTCTGGTCTCTTAGCGATCGGAGCGAAACTAGTGGCAGAAATGTTCCCTGTGCCAAACTCTCCCATAAGAAAACGTATTTTCTTTCTAACCTGTAGTAGAATTAACCTTAGCACAACTAATTGGTTTGATGCAACACGAACGCTACACCTGGCAGTCGCAGATGCAGCGATGTGTGGCATTTGTGATACCTAGGGACCCCTATTTTTAGGAAAAGAATTTTGCCCCAGTTTGTTTCAGTGCTTTATGTACACATCTGCAATTCAGCTTCATGGTCATTAGCAGCGTGTCTATGTGAAGAGCCGTATCTCAATTGACTGAGCCAATTACAACAAATTCCTGCAACAACACACGTCTGTGATTTGCCGGTAGAATCTCAAGGTTCGTGAGAGTTAAAATATCCAGTCACTGACTCCGAAGCAGAACTGCAGATGTGCACGTAAGGCACTGAAACAAAGAGAGGCAAAATCATTTTCGTGAAGAACAGGGGTTCCTAGTGATACCATATGTTCAACGTTTGGTCACCATTTTTAAGGCGTTTCCCGACTCTTGCAACCTCAAGTGTCTATATCAAATTTCTTGTCTCAGTGTCGGCTATCTCGCTACAGGATATTTTAAACGCCATTCATTAACATCCTGTGTGTGTACATATATATATATATATATATATATATATATATATATATATATATATATATATATATGTGTGTGTGTGTGTGTGTGTGTGTGTGTAAATATAAAACTTATATACATACATACATATATTTCACACGCTGAGTAGTATTTCTTAAACAATATTTCTCGTAACACGCTGCAGCGATGTTCATTCACAATTTGTATAGGGCTCTTACAAGTGCGAGTGCGTCAACATCTTCTTCTTGAAATGTTGTATTCTGCGACATAACTTATTTTATGCAAAATCATGGAGCTTTAACCGAATGGCAGAATAGAACATGTTTTGATGATATTTTAGACAACATAAGTATTTCTTTTCCAATACTGTTGTCATATATCTAATTGCAGTTAGGCAAGTAAAAAAATTTTTCTAACTGCAATTAAATCTGTGACATCAGCAATGGCGATAAAAAATTAATGATGCCTGAAATGCTATCAGTATATATTCAGTTCTGCAGTTAGGTTAAAGTTATATACTCTTACCGAAAAGAAAATTTATGACACAAAATTCAAACATTCAAAATGGCGACTTACTTTCATTATTAAGCCCTTCAGTCAATATGCAACAAGACGGACTCGAAATATAAAACTTAACCATTCGCCAATTTCGTTTTGGGTAGATAAAATTCCAATTATAGTTAAGAAATGTAATTTTCCTGCCACAGACATTAATATGGGACAAAATTCGGCCCTTTATTGTTTCTATCGAGTGAGTAAACATTTAAATAATTAAAAGACAATTGTTCGTAATAAAACTCGTCCTATACATAAAACTTGTAATTTGAATGAGTTAAAGACGCTGCCTACCTAGGAGCCTATGATTACATTCGAATACCAAGCTATCTGCTGCGCCATGTGAATTGCTGTTTTGGTATTCTAGAATACCAGCTGCGCGTTGGTATGCGAGAGTCGTGTACGGAAACTTATCTCATGTTCATGATCAAATGAACTTTGAAATTCTTAAAATTATTAATTTGATAAATAATTTGAATTTTAAAGTTTATATATGATAGGACAACGATTTGATTGATAAAAAAGTTTGGAAACCAAAAAATTGATATTTCACTGTGCAATATCATTAATTACGAGTGAAATGATTAAAATGACAGTCAAGGACCAAATAAATATTGTACCACATTAAACTCTAAATGTTATCAGAAAAGTGCATTTGATTCGAACTCGGTGGATATACGTAACAAGAAACATTTTGGTGCGACATTTTGAAGTCGTAAATTTAATTCCTTGTTAAAAGTGTTTATGTATTTGAATTGCAAGCGTAGAAAATTTTCAATAATAACATAATAAGAAAAAACGTTGGGAATGTTCAGTGTTGTTGTTTATTTCGTTTACCTGGTTTTGCAGTCGTGGATTTTCCAGTTCCTGTCTTAATTTTTTTTTTTTTTTGCTCCTACATCTTCAAGGTTCCTACTCGTGGATGTCCCAGGAATAATTTCGGAGTGCTGCTTTCTGGCTGGCGTATTAGAACTTATCTTGTTTTGGCTGTTTTTTTTACCGAGGCCTGTTTTGAAGTAGTGGAAGTATTTTTCCAACACCAAATTCATTATCCACAGGCTTAATCACTTTTGGAAACCATATGTACGTTTACCTGAAAATATGGTTTATAGTTCCCTGTCATATTTTAATGTAAACAAAATACGTAACTACGTAACGAATAAAGAGTATAGATAGTACTGTTTTCAAGAGGTAACATTTAAAGTTTCAACAAATATTATTTTTTTAGACAAGACGGTCTTAGAGTTCGACCACTTTACTCAGTGTTTAGAGCTCCTCGCTGTTAGGCTAAGGGCCCAGTGCTCGATTCCCGGCCGGGGAGGTTAATATTAACAGTTGCCTTTCCAGGTTCAGTACGATATCATGAGTTTTGTACAACACATAGGTAACTTAATTTTTCCAAGTTTAAGTTATCTGCAGTTGTCTACACTGCCTTTGTTATTGTTCTGCTTGATGAGTATACATTTGTAAATGTGTTAATTAGAATTATTGTTACAACTCAGATTTGCATTTGAAAAAATAACTACGTGTCTCATGAAAGCAATTAGCAATGTTACTAGTAGATTGTAGTTACTTAGTTGTAGTATTAAACGCACGATATGTTCAGGGTCGGATTTATTATGCTTCTAGGCGGCCTAGGCCCGTGAGAATAAGCATCCCCCGCAGTGTCTCTTTTCCATCCTTTCTTACCAACTCGCGTCCTTTCCCCATTTACAGAACAGCATTATTTAAAATTACTATGCCCTGTCCTCCCGCTATGTATAATAGCAATGACATAATACTGTAGTTATTTAGCTTAACTCTTAAATGAAGTTATTTGAAATTTACTGTAATCCATAGATAATATAGTATTAACGAGGAGAGAAAAATGAAGTCATTAATTTTCTTTTTTGCTGGTCGCCCTATCGGCACTTTTAAAAACAGTGATGGAAAATTCGTCACATGTTCTCCTCGCTTAAAGTGCACCCTTGTGAAAGTTGCGCCCCAGGCCCGGGCCTAGTGGGCCTAGTGGGCCTAGTGGTAAATCCGGCCCTGGATATGTTGTGTTGTCCTTTCGCACATACTGCGGAAAGCAATGGCAAACCACCGCTGAATAACCTCGTCTAGTCGGCCTCTGAAGGCATCGTGGTTTCCATCACCCGGCGTCCTCCGTGGTTCAAAACCTGTCTTCGGACAGAGCATCACTCATCACCATCATGGTCTTCAAAAGTTCTCACTTTATCGCGAACCGCTTATAGAGAAGCCCCTCCAAGAGGAAGCAAGCAGCGAGTTGATGGCAGTTAGGACATGCGGGTTGCCGCCTCCCCCAGGCGAGAGCGAAGCAAGCACGCGCCCGCGATATGAATTCATACATGCAAATGCCCCATGGCCTGGTGGAGGAGGGGAGTGGGGGTAATTTGCTGTCGAGGGGGGCTGGCAGAAGGCACGACAAGCTTATCATCGTGTCGGTAATGACGCGGGAAGACGTGAGAGAGACGGGTTTGGGAGGGGGGAGGTGGAAGTTCTTGTGCGTGTCGGCCGGTCACTTGACGGCGCCTACCTACTTGCTACCCTGGTGCCGTCGTACTGGGCACGAATCTGGGCGGCTTGTGTCTTTGTCATTACACTTCTCTCTGACGATTCATTGGAGCCATGCTCTTTCATTAAGGATGAAGAACACTATAACTGCGATCAAACTGAGGAGAAAGATACCCCGAGTCTATTAATGATTCGTGAACGTGTCCAGGGCGTGGCAAATGATCACCTGAATGAAACCACCAAAGACGTCGTGGTTCCCAATAATTTTTATTTCTCCTATATGTTTATGAGAGAAAACGTGATGAGATATTTACAGTGTTACTGTAGTAAACTTTATTTATTATTTTAGTATTTGACATGCCTATCTCAAGATACATTTCACACACGCGAATATTCTTTGATTTCGTAATGTAATTCTAAAACAAATTATTAGACATAAAACATGCTGTTTGAGAATTCGTGTATTTACTAACTCAGATTTTTTATTCCATGACTTTATTTAGGGTGTTTATACGAGTCTTTTCTTGTTCGTGTGCCGAAAAACTTCAGTCTATATAATCTTCCTTCTTTTTACCTGTTAAGTTTGTACATTACAAAAGTGGTGACATTTAAGCATTGGTAATTCTGATACTGGACATTTAACTCACAAGTTCGTAAATTATGAGTTTTTAGACTCTGGTTTTAGTACCTTGTGCTGGCTGGGTTTTATATGCAAAACCGGCACAAACTTTACTCGTACACTTCTGAGTTATGTAAATTTCAGTGCCACTTCATTCGTCATTTGCTAGTTCGTTAAGCTGTCGAGTATTTAAGGCTAGCGGGCCGAGTTTTACGACTTTCGAGAGAATTATTTTAATATATATATATATATTTTTTTTTTTAACCCAGGCGAAAGCCGGTAACGTAAAATGGCTCTATTACTTTCTTGAAAATTGATTTTATTATATTAAGTAGTTATTCGAGACAAACAGCATAAGTAGCTAATATATCAGTTAAAAGGAAAATTACGTCAATTAGCCAACTAGCTACCTTCATGCTGTAGTTTTTCTCGACTAAATCAGAGTACGTTGTTGAAACCGGTTGTTACAAATTCACAGTGCGATTATACGGTATCGGCTCCCGTTTATAAATTAAAATATAATTATAAACAAAAATTTAGAAACTCGGGTTGAACGTTGACTGAACTGGAAACCAATCGATTCTAGGATTGTTCTATGTATTTTACAAGTACGTAGAGGAACAGATTAGCTGGAGAAGCGAAGGCCCGAGTTGCGAAGGTGTTGCCGCAGAACATTTAGCCGAACGTTAAATTAGTTTACTGTCATCATCGAGGAGGTTGAGTGAAAAGTTAAGGACGCTGCCTGCATGAGGGTTATCATGATAGCGGTAAATGTATTTACAAGTTGAATTATATTCGGTGGTGCTCGGTCATCTTTCAAGTCACCGCTTTCAGACAAATATCTTATTATGTATTCAAAAGAGGAAAATATTTCCATTTGAATAAAATAATGGAAAAGAAAATCATGAATGTGTTTTCGTATGTAATTTTTAGAATGGAAAATTTTATTTCCTCACAGTTTTATAGTAAGTAAAACTAACAGCTCGAAGGTCCTGTGGGTGCTAAATATGCCGTGACCTTTCGTCGGTTTTTCACTAATTATTTATGAACCACAAATTATTTATGAACCAGAACCATGCAAATGTTACAATGAAATATAAATAAAATTATTATTGATTGTTTGTTCAAAATTGTTATATGTTTGCTAGTCTTTTGAGCCATTGGTTAGTTAAACTCAAATTACGTGGCCAATACTATTATACAGATCGTAAAATTATAGGTTTGGAAAGCTTGCGGAGTAATGTCAAGGTTTTTAAGATGACAGCATACATTTAAAAAAAATTCTAATTAAATTGGAACAATTTTTCTTTTAAATTTGTTATGGATTTCATAGAATTTTACAGTCTTAGCAATCTTTTATAATATTGGACTTTAGGAAATGTATGTTTAAAGGGTATTATTTGGTCTATGTAATGGTGATTTACAAGGAAAAATAAATGTTATGATGTTAACAATAGTATATAATTATTTTATTTACGCTGTGTTAAGCAATCAAGATCATAATATAAATATGAGGAAGTGAGTATTTTCGAGAAGTAGGCGCAGTTGCATTTTCCTTTTAATGAAGGTCACAATTAATTTGAAAATACCGTTGCTCCACAGTCGGCTAGACTCATAAATAGGCCTACATTTCCCCGAATGTGAGGAATCTAGTTAGACACACCTCCGTACAATAAGAACTGCTTGAGAGAAAAGATCAGTACTAAAGAAGTGTGATGTAAAACGACGCATTTGTTCCACTGTTTTATACTCTGGGACGGACCTCAGTATTCTTACTGACTTTAACTTGTGAAGATCAGAACTAATTGTAGGCCTACGCAGTTATAAAATGTGCATTTTTATTCACTTTGAAATAGATGAATTTTTAACCAAAACATTAAAAATCTGCACAGTTCAAGTTACTAAAATGCTTCGTATAATCCCATTAAGTAAACGTTTTGTTTTTTGTGAAAACTATATTTGCATTAGTATTTGAAAAGTATATCAGTACGCGTTGCTTTATTGCCAGTGCATTTTACTCAATCGCCTATTTAAAGCATTTTACAAACAGAATATTCTACATTGTCAAAAATTATTATTTTAACGCATTATCTTAACTGTGCAAAACACTAAATCGTGTAGCGTCAAATAGGAATGACAAGAATCAAAACAAAATTGGGAGCAAGAGCTAATTGAAAAAACAAATCCAGCCTGCAATTTTTAAATGTAATGAACAATTCATTAACTCACGTAACCTAATTAGGAAAAGACTGATTTGTTGCAGGTTTCAAACGATCACAAACACACGATTCTGATGGCTGGAATCACACACTGTTGCGTTGTTCGTAGGTGAACAAACTCGTAGAAGCAATTCTCTGTTGCCATCCTTTCTGACATCATTAAAGTTGCGACGCGCGACGGTGTCAGGACCACGTGTCGAGGGGGTGAGTTCTTGCGGGAAACGCGGGGGTGACTGGAGGGGGGGAGTAGGAACACATTACTTCCAGTGACTTCTGCGCGGCTCACTTCTAAACAGGCTCCTCCAACTTCTTCTTTCTTTTCCATTTTTTTTATATATCAAAAGACTTTAGCGTTCGTCCTTCTTTGTCAAATAAAATAACAAGCCGAGGAAATGAGTTTCTGCGCTCTCGAGTCCTCGGGGCGTGTTACCCCCTCCCCCTCACCTACCCCTTCTCCAACCCCGCAAGCTCCAGCGGCAGCAGTCTGCAAACACGGGGCTGATTGAAGAACCGCCTAGAGACGCTGCTTGTCTGTACTCGCGCGCCCAAAAGCCAGCGACGAAGGTGGATCATGATACACTCACTGGTCCAGAACTGCTCAGTTATTTCTACTTACTTTCAATGCGCAGTTCGAACGACTGGGCGACAGAATACATAATTATCTTGCTGACAAATAAAACTGTTTCTGAAAAATTTTCTCCACTTTTGTTTTATTAACTATCATAAAGGGTTTTATTATCGGTTTTTAAAAATTGTATTAAATGTGACCCACCAGGGTATGCGTTCATAGTCCGTATTCCTTTTATTATTTAAAATTTAATACTTTTCCTCGGAGACGTTTTTGAATAACTTTTACCTATTTGGTTATTACTGCTATTGGTCCATTGGCGTCGATCACGAAAAACCGTCTTCGCTATATTTATCATGCACTAATGAAGTTGTGACAAATAGTCTACTGTACTAATATGAAGCTATGCTCTTTAAACATACGTGCGAATATTTTTTTAAATACTCTAAACTAGACCATATAAATTATATATTGAGAATTTAGTTTTAAGAAAAGGCTTCCAGTAGATTCTTATTTATAAGTGGCATAAAAAATCACACAAGAAAAATTGTGGTCAAAATGGGTACAGTATTCTTACCCAGACTTGTCAAAACTAAATTATTTAGACGAGATTTCGGCGTCAGAGATTGTTCTTTAGATATACGTTACTCGAAAAAACATTTGTTAGCAAAGTTGGCAACAACTATTGTCTGGGATTGTTTTTATTTTTTATTTTTTTTTTTATTTTTGCATATTAGCTTTGAGAAACCTATAATTCTGAACTGCTGCTTTTACTGCTGAATTATACACCACGCACTCTTACTAACATGAAATATCGGTACTAGAAAAATAATCCACATGACAAAGATGTTAGGAAGAAAATTTCAATTGTCCTCAACATCGCCCACTTTAAGGCATAGCAAAAAAAAAAAAAACATATGGTCACTAACAGTGTTATGGTAATTGTGAGTAACTACTGTCAAATGTAATAACACCATCATTGCTTTCCATATGTGTAAACTGTAGTACAAGCATAGGCACAGAGTAAAAACTTTAATATATTACTTGTCATTTGGCACATAGCAGATATCAAACTGCTGATTTGGAATACATTGGAGTAATTCTTACATAGTGAATAATCAAGTTCTACTGTAACACAGCATGTTAAATAGGAAACAAAGTGACCATAAACACCCCCAAACAATAATACACTCTCTTCTTTCAATGGACATCACAATGTCACTGTGAAGAATGCACACACAATTAAAAATAAAACCAAAATCTCATGCTGTACGCACATTACATCTTGGTCGCCTAGAAGCGTGATATGAAGATGACCCTGTCCTTCAATTCTATAATAAAATACATACACAATTCACATACAAACCTAAACCATGCTGCTAAGTATCATGGTCTACTAGAGGCATGGCATAAGGGTGGACGTGACCACAGATTCCTATGCAAGGGACAATCTTCACTGCGATGTTACAAATCATGGTGACACTACTGTTTTTAATTTTGTTTCTCATGTCTTATTCTTGTCAGGTTTGAAAGGAAGACTGTCATAGAAAACGTTGATGGTCCTTTATTTTTTCCTATATTGTCTTTCATTTCCAGAAGGTGTTTGAATTTATAGGTACTGGTGGAGTGTATAACACTCTTGCTTCCCTGACAGTGCTAGCAGACCTCCTCCTCTTCTGTGGTAGTAATTCATATTCGACTGTGTGATCCAGTTTGAAAAGAACAATACAATTTGGCAGGTATTTCAGGGCCAGCATATCACACAGAGTAGGTTCCCCAACTTTTTTCCCAGGCCGAAGACATATTAGGTTAGGTGAAAACTCCTCAAAATTCTTTAAAAAATTAATAGTCACAGACATTGGCTTTGTATGGCTGTGAAGGCCTGGCTTGTCGCATCAGAGCCACATAGTCAGATGGGAAGTGTATTGAAGGTCTGAAGTATTTATCTAATGTATAATGAACACTATCAGTCTCCAACATTGTGTAACCTTTCTCAGGAAATAGTTGTTCAATCATCAGTGATTTTTTCTGTGCTAGATCACTAAGAGCACTGACCAGAACCTTATTACGGATCTGGTACTCACAGCCATCTGAAATGAGCGTAATTTTATAGACTGATTCTCGTTGTTTCGAAATAAAATCAACTATACATGTTGCAAACTCATTGGCAATGACATTACAGTTTGTCTCATGCCAAATGTAGAGTGTGACATCACAACTGTTCAGCTCATAAATTTTAAAACTGTGCACTTGAAATTTCTGTTTGTAGTACAATGCTACGACTAGTAACTTTGGGCACAATATCTCACTTTGCAGATTCACCGAAAGAACCAGATGTCCCTTACTTGCAGAAGACTTTGTAGATTCTTGGCTGCTCTAGCATTGTCTTTGCTCTTAATATGTGATTCACATATTTTTGTTCCGTAACTTCGCCCTTTTATAGCTGCAACACACGTCACATTGGTCCTTGCGAGGCATATGAATGGCAATATTTTCCGCTTCCACTACATCATGGAACATACTCCTTGATGCAGGCACGATGTTGTTCTCTTCACACCATTCCTTATAAACACTGAACGAGTGAATCTCAGACTTAAATGAGGATTCGACATAGATTGTTTGAAGATTCCCTACAATAGTGACTTGGCATCTGCGGAAACAATGCCAACCATTGTTTTATTCCTTCAATATTTTTTGGCTTCTTTCTTAACTTGTTTTGAGCATTTTGTTCCCTTTTGGTAGGTGCACTATGTAGAGTTGCAGGTATGGGAAGATGTGTTCTACAATGGTTTCTATGCCTCTCTCCTTCTTTGCCAATTTTTTTTCTTGAAAGTGTGTTCGCTTATATATATCAATTTCAACAACAATGTTTCATTCAAATGCAACCACTGGTACATTTCATGTAGGTAACACACTACAAATGTAAAAAATAAACACCAAAACAACTTGACAAACTCATACGAGTCTACCAATATGGCACATGTGAATGGTATCTCCTATGTATGTCACTTGCCAACATTAACAGTCACAAATGTTTTCAATACCTCATATGTGCCATTTGGACATATAGCAGATATCATAGCAGCAACTATTTCGGTAAACACATAGGAGATATCATGTTCCGTTTCCTGGTATATTTAACAATGTATTTTAACCAAATAGGAGAAATTCAAACTGTAGAGCTTGCAGAGACGATTCCAATAATACCGAAAACTCAAAATGGCAAAGTTTGTCTCATACGAGGATTCTAAATATCAACGACGATAATATAACAATCACTTCCATAAAGATGAATACCTTCTGAACGAGCAATACAGTAAGTGGAATGTTTTAAAGTTCTTACCAACGCGTTTGCGAGAAGCAAGGTGTCAAATGCCACATATTATTTTAAAAATACTATCTTATTATTATCTGGCTGTATTACTCTTTCCTTCAATCGCGCAAATCAATACATTTATTCAAAAAATTAACAGCAGCAAAGGATATATATATATATATATACATATATATATATATATATATATATATATATATATATATACACATAGTATAATTATGTTAATTGCAGAAATGCCGTTTGTCAAATTACAGATGCTTGACCCGAAAATTTGTAGGATGCCGTTTCTGAAAACTTTCTCGCTCAAATGCTGACTTTCTCGTTATCTACCACATACTTGGTTTTATAATACTAATACCTGAACATTCTATATAAGGCATGCTGAAATATAAAAGGAACCAATTTTGTCACTAATTTTCATATTGTACTTTGAACGAGCTTACATAACGGTTTGCTCCCTCTCTCTAATTTTCTCATTCTCATATTTACTGTAAAGATAGGCCTACAGTGACACCGACGTCACCCGAACTCTACCAACGATTATAAACACGAAGAATGATATACAATGAATCTCCGAATTTCTAACTGCATCGACCGTTCACAACACCGGCGAGTATTCTATGGGCAAATTTCAAATCAGTTTCCTGTTTCCCGGAGATTTATCTGGTGTAGTGCACAGAATCGTTGCATCACGCCATACTGCGAAGGCCTGAGCAGTTAAAATATTAATGGAATACCTTATTTGAGGAGACTGCGTATCATGACAGAGATATTGCACGACGGCTGTGGAAAGAAATCGCAACTGTAGTGTCAATTTTTCTCTACCTGCAAAACGACATCTATTGTGAGCAGCGAAAACACTTAACGCGGAACTTGTTTCCAAACACAGGAATTATGAGTCAACCTCTTTGACTTACATGTCAGAGGAACTATATTTCCATACGAGCTGACCATATCTGCAGATGAAGAGCCGGATCCATAGAGGGGGTATTGGGTACATGGCCTATCCTGAGACGGCTCCGAATAAATTAAAACCAAGTAAACACCAAGTTAAATATTAAAGTAGTATTACCATACAATTTTCCTAAGCATTACAAAAAACAACGCGACATTAAAAACACAATGATGGTTACACAATCTTGTGTTACAATACCATATAGAACCGTGATTTTTAAAAGAGAAAAAATAAATAATTAATTAATTGTGTCGATCATTTTTAGTGAATCTTTCTAGTATATAGATTCTAAAATGTTGCGTGTAATTAGTTTATTATTTATTAAAATAAATGTTTGTGTTTCAAGAATAAATACTATTATAAAAACACTTATAAGAAGAAGCTAAACAAATCTACTTATTTTTATAACTTATCAGGAAACAGGTTTTCACTTTTAAATCATTGTTTATTCTTAAAGCCGTACATTCAATATTTTGGCTCGGAAACTCTTTCCCTTAAAAATCCAAATTTTCCGGGGAAAGACACCCACAAATTCCTGGTTTTTGGCTTCGAGTGTGGATATACCAACTTTTTATGGCAAGTACCACCCTCCCCCATTTATAATCCAGGACTGGATCCGCTCCTGTGAATATGTCCGAGAAAAACAGTCTGGTGTCCGATATCGGTGTGATAACGAGTACTGTAACACGAAAATAAATTTCCATCTAAACTTAAGTTAACGTTTATATATAAGGTCGTACATAAAGAATGCCGATAGTTTATACAGCCATAAAAATACTCCAAACAAACATGGCAATTAATTGAATAAATTCTCACGAACAGTGTGTTCAACGTGGAGCAAAATTAATTTATACGAAAGGCTGACGCATATGACAAAATTATTCACACGTTTACCAAAAACTAATACATTGACAACAGACTGACAAAAATTATCAGCGAAACTAAAAACAATTGTTATTTTTAGTTGTCAAAAATTTGTTGTTAATATTTACAAATCGTTGTAAACACACACAACTAGTGTATAAGTTGGTTGTAAGTAAACTGAAACTTTGTAAGTTTTTTATGTTTACAATTTTTGTAATTTTTAAGTTAATTGTTTGTCGTGTTGGAAGATTTTTAACAGCAGGTTTTCAAAGAAGTTTATCTTATAGGATTTTATAAGAACGTTTCTTTACAGCAGGTGTTGTAGTTTGATGTGTTTACAAGCTCTTTCTAAATATTTGGAACCATTAATTCGAAAATGTTGAGACAATTAATTTAGCATCGCTGAGAATGTTTTTATCAACATGCACTGAAAAAAATACTTATTAGTCACTGCAAAATATTTTGTTAAAATGGACCTTACCAAAATTTTTTGTTTTGGTTACAAAATTTTTTTTGTAGTCACTGCAAAACTTTATTGGGGATAGCAAAATTTTTTTGTGGTCACTACAAAAAAATTTGGTAAGGTCCATTTTAACAAAATATTTTGCAGTGACTAATAAGTATTTTTTTCAGTGTGTCGCCAGGTTTTTTTTATCTTTTATTAAATTGGAAATAATTTATGTAAATTCGTGTCAGGGTATCGAAGAAGTTGATTTTGTTGCATGTCGAGCACACTGGTCCTTATTTGATTATTACATTAGTTCTCATAGGTGTTTGGAATATTATGTAATATAATAGTGGTATTTTTAGTAGCACCCTTTTAATAAATGTCTTAACATTAATTTGCACGTATTTTCATGTTGCAAGGAACCACGGTTGCCAAGTGGTCAGACCACTCGCATCCACCAAGGCTATCCCTGTTCGATCCCCAGCAGGGTGGCCTCAGAATTTTTTGCACGTGGGAAGCGTGGCAGACGTTGATGGCCGACAGTACTTGTCGGGCTACTCCTGTTACCCCGGCGCTTCTCCATCTGTAGTGTCTCATTTCATATCGTTGCCTCCTGGTTGGGTGGGGTGGGGACAACTAGGTCATTAGAGATGGTGACACAACTTGATGCAATGACAGGGCCTGGGAGAGGGGTCGGCTATCATCCCAACATTCGCCTGGAGTGATTTCAGGTAACCAATGAAAACTTAAGTCAGAATGGTTGGAACCGGGAACCATCCTGTAATAAGAATCTGATTGAAATTGGGCACGGAGGATCCTTGTAGTGATCCACAGTTCCCATAGGCGTATACGCGCGCGATGTTAGGGTGGTTCTCAATTTATTTTACAGTGTACCCGTCATGATCGCCAGAACACATTGTCCACCTTAGTGCAGGGTCACAGATACACTGATATAGACGCCAGACTATTTTCCTCAGACATCTGCAGATACAGTCGGCACAGACTTTGTCAGAGGATAGGAGGTGAGTTAAGATGGTCGTCTATCCAGGCCGTAGCGATGTGCAGTGCTTCTGCCGACACAATTTACTCAAAAGCTTACTCAGCATACGGAGTGATGTCTGCTTAGGAATATTATTCTAAGAAAGTTACATCCTTTCCAAGTTTCCACTTATATCTTAAGGATGACGAAAATGGGCGATTCTGTGGTATTTTCAGGTACGACAGTCTTAGCGCAGAATGGGCACATATAGGCGGGGACAAGGAAACTTTATCTTCAACAGTATTTCATAACATTTTTGGATCACGACTGAAAGTCTCATAGAGGTTATTTATCGGCGAGAAGACTGCACATCAAGTCAGTGACTTGTCCATAGAGACTAGAGAGAGGAGTAAAGGTAGGTTCACAATTGATAACATAACAATAAGCATATAACATAGGTCGTCCGCGCAAGAACTAACCTCTATGTACTGCTATCTACCGAATCACAACACTAAAATAGTGGTCGTGAGTATAGAGATGCTGACATACGCATAGGACCGCAACCAATCACAGCAAAGGATTTTATGAACGTCCACCATGGTGATTTGACCTCCAAAAATACACAAGGACAAAACACAGCTAGAATAAGAAATTTTAATGTTAAAAACTATGTTTCTATATTGTAAATAATGTTTCACGCTATGCAGTTTACATGAACTTTGTTTCTATATTTCCTGTTATCTCCAAATACAATTTCACTTAAAATATGTTTCAATGGCTTTCGATTGACTTTTACACATCACGGAATATTTCAGATTCGTCGAAAAATGCCATTGGCTAGAAATAATCCAATTGTGAACTAATTTTGCACAAGGCGTCTCGTCATTCACAGTTTCTACTGTTATGTTATATGTTCTGTGCTAATGTTTTTTTTTATATGTAAACCAACCTTAATGCGCGTGTTGGGTCGTCCTTACCACGTCCGCTCTTGTAGTCTATGAAAACGAAAAATACTTCCATCCAGACGAACCCCTTAAGGCAGTGTTCCGAACAGCACAAACACTCGCAATTGCGCACTATCATTCGGAAGTGACACTAGATAGTGTTGTTCCATAATACAGAGTGGGAGTGCGTATAGCGAGTGGGCTTGACTGAATATTACCGCAGCGTCGTGAATGTTTAACGTACGTCACCCAGCCCTGTCGGCGAGCTAGGATAATATTCTGGGCGTCGTCGCGGGTGCCCATAAACACCGGCTCACTGCGAGCCGCGAGAGAGTCTAAGTGGCGATTAGCCAGCCAGTGTGCGCGACGGGTGAACGAGGCGGGACCAGTAAATTAAGAAATTAAGAAGAGGCTGCGCTAGTGCGGACGATGGTGACTTCCCTGGAGTGGTGTGAGTAAGTGCGAGAATAGACAAAAGCGTTGACTGTATGTAGCTGATCATTGCGAAACATTTATATATAATAGAAACTTGCACATTTGGAGGACTGAGCGAGAGAGACATTTAATTATTAAATATTAGAATAATAAATTAACCTGATAATTATATTATCTGTATACAATATCTGTAAATGTTTATTTAAAGAGAGGGGATTGCAAGTGTTGTGTAATAAATGTAGAGTGTTTTATAGAGTGTTTATGATAAATTGAGAACCTCAATTTTATTTATTTAACTATCCAAGTCCTCCATCCCTAATGTAACCTGGCTGTGCCCAGGACAGCAAAGTTGTTACAATATTTTAGAACAAGGCACTGAATGCACAATACCAGTGACTACAATGCTGACAGTAGAGTGCGATAGTGTATGTATTCCAAAGTGATTTGTGGGAATTCTAGGAGCAAGTGCGAGTATGAGTGTGAGAGTGCGTTGGAGTGCTAATGTTGAGTATTTGGAACAAAGCCTAAGGCACCCTCCTACTGGTCGTGTGTTTGTATGAGTGAGGCACGGCGCCAAGGGCGATGTTGACCGGCTCATGTGGTGCGGTATCACCTTTACCGTAAGACACTGAAATGGCGTGCAGTGGTGTCACAGATCACTCGCCTGACTGACACTTTCAGAGATGACACAATATTATTATGGGTGAAAAGTTTTAAGCTAAGTCCATTGCATGTTTCTAGAATAGTTTCACACGATTCCTGTGAGTATTTTTGCATATGTAACATGTTGGAAAAGTAAGGGGCTTCGATTTTTTTTTTTTTTTTTTTTTTTTTTTTTTTTTTTTTTTTTTTTTTTTTTTTTTTTTTTT
>PNEQ01058404.1:76117-98384 GCA_003012365.1 Medauroidea extradentata | reverse complement strand
ACGAACATGCTGTAACGCACTTTAATCGCGTGGTAGGTGGTGCTCTTAAGGCGGCCGCCTACCCCACACTTCAAATGCGTTGCACTGTGTTTGTAAACAGGTTTGTTTTACGAAAATATTCCACGTGTGCCCATTGTGCCAACGTACGGAAAACAAACTTCAGATAAGGTCGGATCCTCACTATTAATCACGTCACGCTCATTAAAAACACTGTTTCTAAGCCCTCCAACATGGCTAAAAACGGCCTTTTCAGACTTGCGTACTTCAAAATGTACTAACCGGATGTATGTGAAACTCAGACTGCGGCCTGCACTGAACTTCCCCCCAATAAAATTATATGGTCGCTGCTTAATGTCCCACAGTAAAAACCGTTCGGCGGGAAGCTTACACGCTAGTTCAGCGCTTGACTCGTTGAGGCGACGCGGCATTTGATGCGCGCTTCAAGGTTGACCTTACTGCTCTGTCGCTTTTGAGCCTCTCACGCGCGGGTAGGCGGCGCCCTTAAGAAATGATTTGGCGGTTTGAATGGAGCAGGGGGAGGGGTTGCAGCAGTGAGATGATGCTCGGGGCGAATAGCCGGGTGGTCGCGGTCGTGCCATTGGTAACGGCGATGGGGCGGAACAAGCACGGCTCCTTTCGCGACATCGCTTCCGGCCACGTGCTGCTGCTGTCTCCTCGGACATAGTGCGCCATCTGCCCTCACCAGCATTGGTCACACCGCACTACACTCACACCAGTTAGTTGGAACGTCTGGTTGGTGCCCTAGCCGTCTTTTGTTCTTGCCATGGTGCTGGAGCCTCGGGCCACGGTCACACTAAAGGTCAAACCTGTTCAGTTAAATACATTCGGCAGCCATGCTTGATAGTGTTCAAAGCTTAAACACGTTTGCGAGGTTACACGACTATAAACTCAATGAACTTTCTAACCTCAACAAACTTGAAAACTGAAATGTACCATATTTAATTATTATCACATCTGCACTCAACCTTCGTGACTTTTTAATAATAATGTCGTATCTAACCTAAATGCTGTTGTATGTAAAGCGTATATAATTATTTTACGTCTAGAAGTTAATTTAATTTAACGAGTGCAAAATTCCGGACTAATAAACAGACATATTTGTTACACAGATCGTTACTCCAATCAGCCAATAAGAGAGAAGTATCAAAGATACGTCGTTCGAAACTACATACGAAACCAGTCTACCTTAAACGAGAAGAGACTGCGATCTGAATTCGTTCGTAGCTCGTGTAACCACTACATAAAACTGAACATGTTTAAGTGAAGTAGTTCTGTATACAGTGTGGCCGCGGCATCGGACCCTTCCTTTCCCACTAGTAAATATTCTTATAATTGTTATTGCTTTTTCAGTACCAACAGGTAGACCTATCACAGCAAAATCAGTTTTACACATAACTGCCAGACATTTTTTATATCTGCTTTCATTTAAGCTTAAAAAAACATTTTCGCAAATACAGTATAAATAAGAGAGCATGGCCGTAAATAGCTCACATAATTATAACCTAAAGCATAGTTCCTGGCACTCTTTTGCATGTTTTAAAGAAAAATTATGAGAACTGTACAGATTAAACAATCGGACACTTTTATTAAATACCGTACATCAGACTGCTTAATTATCACCAGCACTAAACGTATAGTATGGCCTCCACTCGTATTTGTACTACAATAAAGTTTGATAACATGTAGGCCTACCGTAAATTCTGTCAAAATCATTCACACAGACTGTTAAATTACGATTGGTCAAGTCAAAGTTGTATAGTTAAATATCACTTAACAATTAACGAGTATTAATATGAGATAACATATAAAAACATTCACTTCAATAATTAACCGTTAAGGTATATTTTACTACGCAGTGCTACACAGCTTGTGTGAGACTGATGCTTCATGGTGATGTGTGCACTGAAAAAAAAGTATTGTTGTAGGTGCCATATAATTCCGTTAAAATAGGGATAAAAGTCCAGTGCGGTTGTTTATACAATATAAATTGCTTCTTCAGCAATGTGTCCTGTAGTAGTATCAAAATGTTCTGTAAAAATAAGATAACCTTTTGTTCCTTCTACAGATATATTGTTTCTTCTGCAGAACAAACTGTTATAGGAACAATCCAGATAATACCGGCAAACAAACTGGATTGTTGTCCCTATTTTCACAGAATTATGATACCTACAACAATATTATTCTTTCAGTGTGATACCTGTAGGGTTGTAAAAAAGCAACACCTGACAGATACATCACTAGGGTTGACGGGTAGGGAAGGTAAGGAAACGTCTTGACATAACACTACTGACATGCAATCACGTTACTGATATGCCAAGTGTTGTAAGGCAGTGGACGACTTGAGGTACACACCCTCTGACGTCACACCGCATGTAGAGAGTACTGTGGGAAACAAATCTTATTTACAAACATACTGACTTCTTGGTTGGTGATGGCAGAAACAAACATTTTATGCACTCGTAGACTTGCACGCAAGTGTATAATATATCAGTTTAATTTCGTGGTTAAGATACGCAAATGCATAATTTCAATGATTACCTGAAAAAGCGGCAAATTCCAAACAAATAATAAATTTTCATTGCATGTATCTCATCATCGACATATGAAGCCAAACGCCTGTATGAAGGTTATGTTCGGTTGCGTTATCCGCCTTTTTTCAAATCGTCTATTACATTTGGGAACTCACACTTCTACAACATTTCGGTAGAGTCAAAATTACACAAACAGTTTAATTTACTTACTGAGAGAATTGTACGAAAGAGACATCAATGTATTTCACCAAAAAACGATTTCCATTATCCTTTAAAACACACACACAACTTCAGCTGCAGAGATATATTTCCAGGAACAAAGCGTTTTCACGGTTATTTGAGCTATTTCAAGAACATCAAATGATGTTTGCGTGAATATCCACCATTATATGCGCTGTGTGTCGGAACAAACACTCATGCACACAGTATTGCATACGCACTAGGCTCTGCATCACTACGTCCAAGCTTAATGTGTGTTATACAAGAAAACGAGGAGTCCGAGAAAGTCGCTACAAGGGGACCATTTTTGTTCTATAGATCACATTATTTGTTAATTCACCTTCACATGTTAGAATATCCTGACGGTACAAATGTTGTACGTAATGTAAAGGTTATGGCCTCTACTATTATCATAAGGGTGTGAGGTATGAACGAGCGTTTGCTGTGGGTCTGTCGGTCACATCTGTATTAGTGAGTAATAGCCTCAGTTTCGTCAGCATACGTCAATCAGTTTCCTTTCTGTGGGGAAAATAATTTTTTAAACTTGGTATTAAAAAGCATATGTCTCCCTTAGAATAACGCTTAGGTACAAAGTACCTTAAATATTTCCTTGTTTTATTTTTCACAAAACTTCAACTGCCTGTAAGATTTGTCGGTGGTTTTTGAGATTTGTGAACAACCTGTATGTGAATGTATATATATACACATATGTACAGTACATGTATACATACATACACACGTACGTAGGCCTACACAACGTGGTGAGAAAATTGTGACTTTACTTCATCAACGTGAAACAAATTAAATCTCAATACATGCAAACATACAGGAGCCCTTGACTTATGAAGTGTCAACTTGTAGGCACCCATTAATTACGCGAAGGCAAAGGTACAGGTATCCCATATGCCCATTGTGCTATTAGCACTGGCTGTAACTCCAGAAGACGACCATTCAGCACAGTCCAAACAATACCAGATATAAACTATCAGTAACAGCCACCACGGACGAGCTCCGAACAATCGAAGTGATAAGCTTACCGCAGTTTCGCGGCATGCTCTTTCGAAGAACTCTTTGTTTCCGGCCGTCTGGTCGAATATAACAACGATAGCAGCGAGGTTTTACTGCCCTCCAGCAACAGATAGCGGCCTACCTCAGGGGTGTATTGTTGCGCAAGAAGATATAGTGAATCATATATGTTCGCTTCTGCTGCGTACTGCGAACTCTGGGAGCAATGCTGCCAGACGTACCACAGTTACGGCACGATAGCTTGGTTTCCAAAATCACCGCAGCTTATCACCAGATGCCGCGGTTAGTACAGTGGCAAGAACACTCCTCACCTCCCACCAAGGCGACCCGGGTCCGATTCCCGACGGTGACAATCCCCGGTTTTTCGCATGTGGGTATCGTGCTGAACGATTCCGTTGGTCGGCCGGTTTTCTCGGGGATCTCCCGTTTCCCCCGCCCTTGTCGTTCTTGCGCTTCTCCGTACTCACATCATGTTACCCCTCACCAGCGCTTAAGACGTAGATGTTAAGTGCTAACCAAAATATCTTCACTCAGCTTAGCACTAATTAAAACCAGGACTTCGATTTACTTCTAGTGTACCAAGAATTATGTTGAATATTTAAATTTTATTACCTTGTACAGTAATTTCACTTACCACATCTGGTAACGCTATCTGAGAATCAGCCATACAACGTGACTTTCTTATTTCAGAAACTCACAGGAATAGCTAATAAACATAATGTTCCTTCCATCTCCCATTACCATACTTGCTATATTAGATTTCTAAAATAAGGCTGAAAATCTCAACTAAATCTTATTTCTCTCAGCTTATGAAATGCGTACAATATATAATGGACGTTACCAGTATTTAGTTGAGGGTGGGGGAGGTAAGGCATAGCAACGAGTAGAAGTAGTAAAAAAATTAATATGTTTCTACCAAGGACCCGTACAAGAGCCCGATTTAAATGTTTCACTAAATAGACTACAATTGTACAATACAATATATGCGTATACATTAAAAAAACACACGTACTCAAAATATGTATGCACGACCTTATAAGGTTTTAATAAATAAATGTTTTGCAAATGGGTGCTTCATGTTAATATGCCAATTATCATCAGCTTTAAGCACCTCATAACAGAAAAAAGGAGGGGGCAAGTGTCTTCCCTTGTCCACCTTACCCCTCCCCGTCCCCTCCCACACACACTCTCTCTATTGCAGGCACCAATGCACTATTGGGATACTTATGTTGCCGTGTAGCATGACAGGTGACGTAAAAATATTTTTTCTGTCCTAATATTTCAGTGAATAAGAGCTGCATAATTATCGTAAAACGTGTTCATCTTGTCATAAGGCACGGAAACTCACCAGTTACACTCTAAAATGACTTTCCATGTCATAACATAAATTTTGACGCGAGAAAGAAAATGTTGATTTTAAGGTATACAGTAGCGACGATATCCTGCCACTTGGGCACAGTGGTTAGCTCTTGGTCGGAGGGCTAAGATGCTTTGGTTTGATAACCGGCCAGGGAAGTGATATTTAATGTTATCTTCCCGAATATAGGACTGGGTGTTATGTTTGTCCCTTCAGTATCAATGGCGAACCATCGAAAGTTCAACCTCGCCTAATAACCCCATGGGTCCCCCCTGAGGTCGTTAACCTCCAAACAAAATGTAAGTGGCGTCAATAATAAGACACGGTAAACAAAAATTTATGTTAACACTAAACTAGGTGAATAGTAATATTTATGACAAATAAGTACACATGTTATGTATTTTTGATACCGAAAAAATCTAACGGGCATGATAAAAATTACAATAATTGTTCCATCAGCTCACAATCTACTTTTTTCCCTTAAAATACACATGAAATATCAGTTTCTGTGATAGTGGGCCTAGAACAAAGTGTTGCTTACGGGTATATAAACTTGTTTATGTACAGTACTTGTAGTTTACTACAAATGTGCGATAACGCCTGTGCGGCGGAAAACCACTAACACGCGTGTACGTCGTATTGCCTACGCGATAGGCTCCGCATCGTTTTGCACGAAAACTAGTTGTAACATTGGAACAATTTTTGTTACGTAGGACACATTGATCAATTATCCTGCTCCATATATTCGAATGTCCTAACAGTAACATTTCTGTAAGGAAATTAAAGGTGGCCACTCCTATTATTTCCACACCTTGTGGAAGGTATCTTCCGTCATTTACTGTGGGTTCTGGGATTCTTGATTGCTTTAAAATAATTCAATATTCATATTATTGTCAGTTTCTGACATTTGGTTTCCAATCTATTGGTTCGATACGGTTTTCAAAATCAAATTCCAAAGGCTTATTACTCAATATTACGTTTATGTACAAAGAGTCATGCATATTTTCTAATTTATTTTTCACAAGGAACGCATGCCTGAGCTTGTTGGTGTTCTTCGTGTGAACATACTGTGTATATAATGTAACCTCGTTCTTTTTAATTGAATTATATATTTGTACATTAAATATATACACGTAATCAAGAGAGATTAAATATATAAATATATACATATACATATATACACCCCAATCTAATTACACAGTATTACCCAATATATTGCAGTCAACCATGCACATAAACAGATGGTCATACGATGCTGCTAAGGAATAAAGTTATGATAAACATTACTGAATAATTTTAAATCGTATTATTAAATCTTAAGATATAATTACAAATATTTTAAGTATAAGTTTTTTTTTTTTTTTTTTACAAAATAATGACAAATTATTACTATACAGAAAATTTGAAGTTAGTAAACCCAATGAATATTGTGTATCTTGAACTAAGTTAATAATATAAGAAATAATTTTAGTTAGACCTGCTGATATCTTGGTTAAATATTTTGTGCAAAACACTCTCACAGTAGCAATTAGGTTTTCATGTGCATTATATTACAATTAAACAAAAAAGGGTATCTTTATTACACTTACAAGAAAATGTTACCAAAAACTAATAACAATGTTTATTTTAATCATAGCAACAAGTGCGTACGTGAATGCGCTACATACAGTAGAGTTCATTTGTCAAGTCACAAACTGTAAGCTGAGAAATGTCCGATAGTACATGTGAATGAACGAGCAGTATTTTTGGAAGTAAACGTTTGTTATGCACAGTGAACGATTTTTGTATTTATAATAACTTAAATACTTCTTTAGAAACTAGTATTTGGCTGTTCTCAATAAAGTCTGTATTTTTTAAACCCCAGTATTTTATTTACTATAACTATATCAACACTACCGCCAAATTTATATTTCTGTCTTTTCTCGAATCAAAGAGATCCACAGTACACGTGTTTCACAATTCTCAAAGTTAATGTCTGATAACACAGTAATAGTAAAAAATATAATTCTTTATTATTTTCCTTGACAAGATGACCTTCAAAAATGGCCAGGACTTTGAGGTAGGCAGTGATCTTAACAGTCAATAGTTTATAATAATAAATGTATGGAAATTGTTGGGCTGCGGAACGAGTAGGTCAGTAAAAAATAGGAGGACGGGAGTAAGTCATGTGACTCCCTAACCACCAACTGTAAAAGTAAATTATAAAGTGGAAAACATTTTGTTGTTTAACATCAAGTGTTTAACGACGTAATTCTTTCAAGTAGACTTAAATTTATGATAAATAGCACTATGTCTTTCTTGACTTCTGGCAGGGTCACAATATGAGTGAGAGAAGGCCTGGGTAAAGGTTGGGTCGGCTGCTCGACTAGCGAAGACACGCCCCTCCAACCCTATATGAGATGAGTGTGGAGCAGCGGCGGAATGAGAAGGCTGTTTCAACGAGAAACCCCAACGACTAACGGAAACGTCCGTCACGTTTCCCACCTGCGAAAAATTCGGGCCCGGACCCAGTGGTAATCGAACCCGGATGGCCTCGGTGGGAGGCGACATGTCTAACCCCACGTGGCCCCCTTACAACTTTAGTCTAATGAAAATGTTTTAAAAGTCCTACGATTTATTTTAATAATTTTCTCATTTAGGTAATTACTGAAACTATTGCTGAATCATTATTTGCGATATGGAGTAGTCATTACAAACGTCTGCCTCGCATTCGGGAATACCAGGTCATCCTGATTTCGGTATTCTAGGGTTTTCCCAAATCACACCAGGCGAATGCTAGTATAGTTCCTTAATACGGGCTCTGGCCGATTCCCTTGTGTACCTCTTCTGGTGCCTTAAGAGTTATTGGACGCTAGTTGTTTTTCTACGCACGAGGCACGGAAACGGGGAAGACTATAAGGCGAATATAACACGTCCGTCAAACACCTCATCGCCTCTAGGCGCGAAGAACTAAACTAGCGTGCAGTGTTTTCGTAGAAACAGTTTTTCAACGGGACTTCAAGTGACGACCCTATTATTTTACTTGTGGAAAGTAAGTGTTAAAGTCCAATGCAGGTTTCTATGATTTGGTTTCCCGATTACGGTTGATATCTTCTCCGCCACAGCAACGTATAAATTTAATTTTAGCACTTTTGAGGGGCTAGGAAATCATGTTTTTATTTAACGTATGTCATTTATAAATCATAAGAACACATGTTTTAGACATCTCTGTCGCTTGTTGCAGGTTCTGCCCTCCTGTACCTGATCCCTAAGACTTAACAGGAGACAACTTACAGATCTTAATACCGGGGGGATGCCACCCACCCCGGGCCAGCCATTGATTACCAGAACACACCCATTAATCATAAGAACACAGTTTGAAACGTGTCTTCTTTTCGTAGATAAACTCATTGCAAACATATTTTAGTAGTTATACAAGAAAAAACACATTTCGTACCACACCTCAGCACGTCTCAAGCGTCACGTCCACTGACTCTTAAAGCTGTTCTATGACACTTGAAATACTGAAAATGTAAATTTTAAATAATAAGATTAGTAGTTAGAAAATTCGTGTCTAGGAGTGAGTGTGTAGGAAGTAATTCTCAACAGTGTGGCTTGTCTGGAGAAGTAATAAAGGGAAATGAAAGAAAGCGGTAATTTTCACCGTGGGTGCTGCAGTGGAAGTGGGGGATGGGAGAGGAGGGGTTAACAATGACAGCGTGACGTAGGGAGGAGGTGACCCGCCGTGACCGGAGATGACAGACAGGGTGTGCAGGGGAGGGATGTGAGGGTAGAAGGCAGTTATTTGTCGTGGCGCAGTGCAGAAGCGCACGTCATACCCGCGGCCGGCTCGGCGCATTGTTTAATGTGCAGGGGTTGGAGGAGCTGTGACGTGTCCGGCCGCTGATAACGGCCCTGCCCTCCCTGGCCGGTCACGGCACGGCGCGCAGGGGTGCCAACTGTCGAGGCGACCACGTCAGGGAGAATGGCTTCGAGCTGCCTAGTTTATCAGGTAGCTTAATTAACATTGGTTCACGATTGAAAACATTAACTGGTCGTTCGCAAAAAAGAGTTGTCCAAACATCCATCACGTTGGTATAAGCAAGTTGGTATACTTGAGCCTTCTGACGGCTTTGAAACATCATGTGATAATATACTGTTACATAAATAATGTACGTGCTATTTGACTACAACGACCACGATCGGCCGGGAGCTGTAAGGTGGATTACTATTCGTTCATTGATTACCTCATCGCCTCCACGCGCCCGGCGCTCAAATGGCTTCTGGTTTCCTCTTGAGAACTTTTCTTAAAAGTGCTCTGCGCCGAAAAATTCGTAATTTTATAACTACCCCAAATTTCCCTCAAATAAAATAATTTAGGTTCCATAGTTTTCGTACAAGCGCATTTCAATTTCAAGGTAGTGATTTAACTGTGTTCGCTAATTACCCAAAGTTTAAACTACTTAAACGTTACGAATTAAATAATTTTGAGTAGAAGTGACACCTTTGCTGTAACACTTCTCTATAAAGTAAAGGTATTGAAATATAAGCAAAAATGTTGGTACGTTCAAGAATTTTTTTAAATACAAACCATTCTTACATGAGTAAGCTAAAAGTAGCACAAAATTTCACGATTTCAGCCTTTTTTTTAATTAAAAAAGTAACGATTTTTTAATGTAGATCAAGCTATAGCCCGTGACATTTAGTGTTACTGGTGATTATTTCGTTTCATTATGTAATTTCTTGTAGGGGTGTACGACGTAAAATTATGCAAATGTTTACGCTAAAATGTTAATATGGGTTAGTTGACTCGGGTAATTTTTTTGCAAGAAGAAAATGTTCCTCCAAGGAACATCTACAAATCTAACACTATTTCATACAAACATAAAATTTTGATTTTCCTCCACTTGAACGCCCTTAAGGTGACCGTCTGACGAGACCACAGAGCGATATGCAGAGCGTCGTCCGTCAGCAAATAATTCGACAAATGCTCTTCGCATATGGGTGATGTTTTTTTTTTGTTTTTTTTTTTTTTAGGAATAGCATTTAAAGAACGTTTCACGTGTATGTACCGAGTTCAAATTCGCCACTACGTATTAAAGCAGTTTTTCTAACTGCCGAAAAATGGGATCCTTCGAAGTCATTTTTAGGTATGGAAATTTCGGCGCAGGGTATTCTGAAAGGTATAGCACGTAGAAAACAGGTTTATCTGTAATAATTCGTCACATAATAATGAAGTCGCCTCTTAAAGTCTCATATAGGCGAGTTGTTGGCGAGAAGACTACACGTCAGTTTAATAACTTGCGCCTAGAGGCTAAGACGAGGCGTAATGCTCATACTGTCTCGACTTTACCGCGTCCACACTTCTAGTCTTGGAACGCGCAAAAATACGTTCACCCAGGATGCCGCGGTGGCTGAATGGCCAGAACATTCGCCTCCCACCAAGGAGATCCGGATTCTTTTCCCGGCGTGGTCGGTCAACGGATTTTCGCATGTGGGAATCGTGCCGGACGATGACGCTGGTAGGCGGGTTTTCTATGGTATCTCCCGTTTCCCCCCGCCCATCCATTCCGGCGCTATCCCATACTCACATGCCACACCTTCACCTTAAGACCTCGATATTAAAACGCTGACTCACACACGTTCATCCTTGAGCGACAGGAATCAGTGCGGCACACTAAGGTGGGTGTGGGTACAAACTGGCCACCCCTGCGAAGGTAGAGTAGCCGGCCATCACTCATAACTTGTATCTGTCCCCATCAGGCGGCAAGGCGTGTCGAGCCAGGGATGTCGCGTGCAGGCGCCCCCTCCAAGGCCACTCGCGGCTCGGCCTCGCAAGGCGATAGCGACTGGCGTGTACGAGGAGTCCAGATGAGGCCCGATACGACCCGTAATTGTTTACAGCAACCGGGTATTACCCGCGATACCAAGCACCTCCCCCCACCCCCACCCTCAGCCTGCTTATCCAGAGTACTGACCGAGTGTCATTTGCGCGCAACACTACCTCTCCACCACCACTCCAAACAAGCTTTCGCGACAATCCGGCACGAGGTGGAACCACCCTGCTCTGTGATTGGACCGCTGTGAACTCGCCACGCCCTGCGAGTACGCTCAGCATGTAACTCATATACCATTCCAACATATTAAGTAATGGAAATCAAAATCATCCTATCTCAATAAAATAAAAATCGTATGAAGAGACCGACAGAGGCACAACTGTGGACTCGCATTCGGGAGGACCCGGGTTCGATCCCTCCATCCTCCTGACATGTTGATTTCGGTTTTCCATGGTTTCCCGAAATCGCTCTAGGGGAATACTGGGATGGTTACTTAACAAAGGACTTGGCCGACTGCTCTCCCAGCTCCTGTCATTGTACCAAGTTGTGTGTCGCCGTCTCTGGTGACTTCGGTGTCGACGAGATTTACGCTTGCCTTACTGTATCGTGTGGGGATGATTTCCGAGAGCCAGGGTACCACAACGCGGAGAGCAGACTTTATGACTGGGCGTGCGTAGGCATCTGCTTGCTCCAGGGGCAACATGAGACGAAGCTTTACAATGGAGTGGCGCCGGAATGAGAAGTGCGGGGGGAAACCGGAGATCCACGAGAAAAGTTACTTGGGTAATACTTCCAACACACTGCGCGCCTCATAAAAGCTTTTCATTTTTTTTTTTTTTTTTTTCGTAACACCATATTCAGTTAGGCCGCTCAATATTTTACTGTGGGTGGCGAAGTGAAAATATACTTCAATCCAAATAAAACTAAGAGAGTCTTGCGTTTGGGTGAATAAACGTATAGTACACAGTCTAAAGCAGAGCGCGACACTGTAATATGGTAATGACAATGTCAGGCTGAAAACCCGCAACGAAGTAGCTGCTTGTCGATAGTGAAAGTGTATTGCAGGGATTTTAATGAACAAGGCACAGGCTAAGCGGGAGTAACCCGAGAAAATCCACCCATGTCCGTCATGTTCTCTACGTATAGTCCCACCAGGAATCGAACCTGTATCGCTGTGGTGTGAGGCGGATGGCCTGACTATTATAATATTATAAAATGCTAGGCACAATGGCAAAGTTTAACTACATCGCCAACTGCCTCAAACATTCCTCCCTTTAGTTACTTGGCTTTACCCGAGTAAATGTTGAGGCAATTGTTGTGACAAATATGAGCGAGCTCATAATTATGTACTCCGGGCCGGACCTGCAGATCGAACACAGATTCTCACGTACCGTAAGACGGTACGCAGCCGAATATGCTACGGGGACCTGCGACCACTACACCACAGTGGCCTTTCAAAGACGCTAGAGACCGAGTATCGCAAGACAAAAAGCTAGATAAAAATCCAAATGTTTGAAATAGGAGGCAAGTCGCTGTCAAAGAACGGTTATGGTGTGTTTACGGTAAAATTTAAATCCTAATTCAACCAGGAGTGGACTGACGATGACTGATAGAAACGTTACTATAAAACACTCGGACTGAATTTAAGTGGCAATGAAGTGAAGTAATTCGTTCCGTTAGTCGAGGCTGACTGGAGTCTAGATTCGGAATGAAACGCTGTCTTTACGAGTGCGCAGTAGATAAATAAACACTGAAAACATCGATTGATTTCTACACTTTTTTCGAAGCCAATAAGGATAAAATTACAATCCTAGATAATGGCATTTGCCAACTTTATGAGTAAATATTTATCCAGAATTACTAATTCGTTACGCGTTAAATGCACGAGGTTCCGGCGTCTGAGATTGTGCCTCAGAAGTTCGTAGCACTGGAAACAATTTTGTTTAAAACGTTGGCTAAATCTATTGTCTAGGATTGCTATTGTTTAACTTTCGCAAATTGTCTTCAAGAAACCTTCAGTTATAGATTAATGCTTTTAGCGTTGAATTATGCACCACGCCCTCTTTAATAACGGCACGTGACATAATAAATTTTTAAATAAATGTTGAAAAAAAAGATAGAATCACCGCTTCCTGAGTAGCCACGGAATCGACGTTCATAACGGAAGTTGTTATGGAAAACCATCGCATATTTAGATACAACTTCAATATTACAATAATGCGTGGAATTGGCTCGCAGGTTTTAGTTACTCTAAATTGTAAAATATGTATTATTTTTGCTAACTACACTGCCGTAAACAAAATAAAGTTAAATAGACAAATACTAATAAATTTTCAAAAATATGAAAAATAAAACATATGCAAAATACCGTATAGTTGTGTACATGACGTTGGAAATTGCAGAACGTATGCAGAATCAAAACGAGCCGTAAAATCTCGTCAGCGGCAAGCACTGAAACTTGACGTCCAAGAGGAATTTGGTACCGATTATTTACGTCGTAGTTCGCGCGTTCACCCACAGTTGACGGGCTTACCATGTGCAGTGGTTCGGATTCGTTCTAGTCGGACTAAACTGAACAAAGACGGCGTATAATATCGTTTGTATGTTTATGTCAGAAGTTTGAATCACTCTGGCTAGCCGAATTAGACTGTTTGAATTTCTAGAATGAATGGGTTGTGCCAAATAAATTAAAAATAGGCGTGCGGATGAATTACATGAAACAAAGAAAAACATTATAAATGTTCGCTTCTTTGCTCTAGATAGTTTTCTTGTAGAGACGTTAGTGTAACGCAGATTCAACAGACAGCAGCCTATACTCCTAAGGTCTATGCAATGCACTGGCCACAATTCAATCGATTCTAATCACACAATCAGGTATCACACGATGTCCCTACGAAATATATCCTTGTTTATTAATGGCTTTCACTGGCAGTCGTCAAAGGTGTGTCAAAACCGCAGTCCAATCAGTAGAGGCACGAGTATTTCGCGTATTGATTGTAGGTCAGGTTGAACGCCAATAACATGTATATCACTGTAACTTCAGTGATTAGACGACAGTTGTTTTGTCACACCTGTGGAGGTTGCAAGCCAGTAGTAAATAATACAATAACTCCCACTTGTACGGTTAGGAGCCGATGGATATTCGACTTTGGCCAGTGTGTGTATGGGACTGAGAAGTCTAGACTGCTACCAGATAAATACGCGAAATATTCGTGCCTCTACGAATCAGAGAATTGTTAATGAAGTATAAGTTGTTGCTTTTCAACCTTACCTTGAATGAATCCTCAAAACACTCGTGCCTCTAGCTATTTGTTCTGTAGTTCACTTGTTGACTAAATTATGTCTCTTCAGAATGACCAGTCACTTTTTATTTTACGGTTACACTTCAATCTGGACAGAAATTTTCCTGTACATGCGTTTTAGTTTACGTTGACATTCCGTTCACTCCATGTTGGCTCCAGTCCGAGCTAAGCCAAGTCCGGTATTTTACTCTAAACACTCTAATTGCAAGTAGAGGCAAACGTCTCGTCGACCACGAGGTCATTACGTACAGAATCATTGCTCAAACTAACGGGTACAAAAACGGACGAGGAATTGGCCATGACCTGTAATGTGAGTGAGTGAGAAATGTTGATCAGCGCTTAAGAGTTAGTAAACACTAGCTTTTTTTACGTTCAATGCATGGAAATATGGGAAGGCGATAAGTCGAATATGACACGTCTGTCAAACACCTCATCGCCTCTAGGCGCGAAGGACTGAAAACTAGCGTGCAGTGTTTTCGTAGAAACAGTTTTTCAACGGGACTTCAAGCGATAATTCTGTTATTTTATTTGTGGAAAGTGTGTGGTAAAGTTCAATGCAGGTTTCAATGATTTGGTTCCCCGGCTACGCTACAGCAACGTGAAAAAGTAATTTTTAGCACTTTTGAGGAGCTTGGAAATCACGTTTTTAATTAGCAGATGGCATTTTCAAAATCACAGGGACACTGTTTGAAGTGTGTCTTCTGTTCGTAGATAAACTCATTGGAAATTTTTTTAATAGCTACACAAGAAAAGATACTTTCCATACCACGCAGCACGTCTCGTGTCAGGTCAACTTACTCTTAACATCAATGTCTTCAGCGCTGGTGAAGGGTGACATGAGATGATTATGGAGCAGTAACGGAATGAAACGGTGGGGGAACGGATGATCCCCGAGAATAGCGTTGACAAACGGCATCGCCCAGCACGATTCCCACATGCGTAAATCCGGTGGCCGACCCCGCTAGGAATTGAACCCCGATCGTCTTGGTGGAAGGCGAATCGTCTGACCATTCGGCCACCGCAGCCGAAACCATCTCAGTATTCGCCTGCTGTGTTCTTATAAAAACCAAAGGGAACTGAAATTAAGGATAGCTGGACTGAGGATTGAACGTTGGTCCAACGGTTTGCTGCTACTGCACCTCATTTAGGACGGTAACGCAGAATGCGTGTTTTGTAGGCGTCGACGGGGAAACACGATGTGGCTAGGCGGTTACATTTAGTAACCAGCTGATGTTGGGTAAGTTTTCTTAATAGCGTGATAAGGTTTTACTCGATCTAAAACGTGCAAGCATTTCAAGAGCTCGTAACTTGAAAAACCCTCTACTCGGGTTAACTGTTTGAACATCTGAAGATGAGATTTTGCTGTACATAAGCTAACGTCGTGACAACTGCTTTCATCCGCTTCCTGTGGTAACGACTCTTGTAACGACGAGCGGTCTGCACTACAGCGGGGGAACCCACGAGCTACCCGGGTCCAGAATTTACGGTCGCAATACAGCAGGGAGCAGCTGCTGCCCCCTGAGTGATAGGCCACCCGCCCTGGTCGCTCGGGCAATTACCCTCTCCCCCTACACACCGCCACGCAGGAGGAGCTGGCCGAGCGCCATCCACGCCCGTGTTATTGCCGACATAACTTGCGACCGCCATCCTACAACGACTTCCTCGCAGGCTTTTATTTATCTCCGCACTGGACGACCGAGACACTTCCGAACATTTGCCGTGGGGCAGCGCTGAGTCCCTACCGCCTAACTCTCTCGCTGAAGGCAGTTGAGTGCCGCGCACCTAGGAGAATGTATTGCTGTAGCCGCGATATTTCTGCTAAACTAGGAACAAAAATCTTGTTTGGATGACGGTATTATCCGGGGGTGGGGGAAAAAATACAGACGGAACATTAAAAGTCTGTACTGAGGCAAGATCACCTTGTTTGTTCAGTTAGCAATATGGCGGAGATGTTCCGGTGACCAATCAGCTGTTCCTGCATGTGTATTGAGAAATGAGGTTATGGCTGGTCAACCCACAGTCCAGAGATGATATACATTGTACAGATGGAGCAATAGCGGTCTATACTGAGGCCAAGCCTACTTTGTTTGTTCAGTTAGCAATATGGCGCAGTTGTTTCTAAGTGAATTAAGCTGTTACCGTATGTGAATTGAGAAACACGGTTATGGTTGATAAACCTACAGCAGCATTATACACGTTGCTATGGTAACAAAATTTTCAGTTACCAATATGGTAGATTGACTCCTCCCCCTTACGTCTCAAGGCTCCTAGCCCTCGCCGTAAGACATACCTTATGTTCCGTCCGTAAGTTTATGTAATCTCTGGAATTATCTGCAGTGCTACATATAATAAGAGAGTCCAGCGTTAAACAACGATAACCTTATTTTTGCCAAAGACACTCGAATTAGGCTACAGTTCTTCTTCTTACACCTCCCAAACATCAAAGTCAGAAAATGCGTCATAAGCAATGGAGAGAGACGTTTCTGAGTTGCAATAATTTCCATTATAAAACTTTTAACATTTCAACGAACTAAATATAACGAAGTTCATTTTAATAGCATGCGTTATTCTGGAAGCATAATTTCATTTCGGTGTTCTTTCATTGAAACATTGATTTTTCGTTAAGTTGTCCGACGGAGGTTGGAAACTTCGGCAATCTTCGGTTAAGGATTAGTTTTCTTTATTCCAACTGCAAGGGCCTGGTATAGTTCCTACAATAGCATTGAGGTAAGATAGTTAGGAGACGACTTGTTGTGACGCAGTTGAAGTCACATCAATGCACTAAGTATTTTCAGGTTATTGACACTTCTCAGACAGCACGCAAGCTTGTTTCTTCCAGGCACCGGTAAAGGTCTTTCGTAATAAATTTGCAAGCTTGCAGCAAGCTTGTGGCAAGCCTGATGAGCAAGTCTAGTAGGAAGTTGCTCGTTGGTACGACGTTTACATCCACCTACGCCATTTCAGCGGAGTTGTTTTGTTTCTTTTGAAAATTGACATGCCATATGGCGAAGTTGGGTTATGTTATTTTACATTGTGTTAACGTTATGCTTATTTATTTCGCGCAGTGTTCCTGCTAGATTTTAGGATTCAGGAAAACTTAGCTACTCAGGTATCGTACAAATGCTGGTAAGCTTGTCGCGTCAGGCTTGCCGCAAGCTTCTTCTGTGGTAACTAGGAAGCTTGATTCAAGCTTGCACACTTGTCATGACAGACTTGCTGCAAGCTTACACACTTGTCGTGACAAGTTTGCATTGCTGTCTGGGCTGTGTTGCAGCACCTCTAAATAATAAAACCCTCTCAGAGCTTGATGCAAATGAGCTTCGTAACTAACAAAGTTAATTAATCATACGTTTGTTTGAGCCGCGAGGGAGGGATCGTTACGATCTTGTTGCGTTGCTATTTGCTAACGAACAGGCTGTCGTCATAATGTGACGCCCAAAAACTGCGGCTTAACTTAGCTCCCATTCATTTCCAGGGCAACACAATGTGTAGAAGTAACTATCTACTCTGTACAAAGAAGACAGTGCTTTACACTTTCTACTGAACCGCGAATATATAAAAACATGTCTGAATACTAGCGTTGAAAAGTAATCCGCATATAACTGATTGGCGCCTCTGGTGCACGAGAACAGAATAAACAAGGACATTAGACGTCAATTAGCGTATCGGCACATTTTATGTCAGCGAACTCGGAAGCTGATTGGCTAATTGTGTCCGCCATGTTGTAACAGTTTTTTGATGTAAACGTTACACATACACTAATACACTATAAATCTGAATTAGTGAATATTCACTGATTCACGTTGATTGATGGAGCATTTTTAACTATTGAAATCAGTGAAGATAGACATTGTTTAATTAGAGAATATTCACTGATTTCCTTTAAAAGTGCCAACATCTCACAAGTGAATAAGTGAATATTCACTGTTTTTTTAATTGTTTTCAATTATTGAACCGGTTAAAATTTACTGAAAAATCTGTGGACATTCACTAATTAACTTGTGGAATGTTAGCACTGTTTATAGGAATCAGTGAAAAGTCACAGATTTCACAGTGGTTTTTCACTGATTAAATTTGTTGAAACTGCACCATTCAACGACGTGAATCAGTGAACATTCACTAATTCAGATTTAGAGTGTGTACGGTATCGCATTTCCCCGTGCTATTAAATCTAGTTTTTGCGTTTTAAAGTACAGTTACATCAGTTATAGTCGAATTTAATATAATTGGCAGTACTTACAATCTGTAATACACTAACTTACAAGTGATATGTAACGAAAACTTGAAATATTCATTTCGTTGCAGCCTGCCTAACAGACGCTGGTCATACAAATGTATTTTCACAAGAGACGCGATGTCAAAACAAATACTGTAACAATTTACCTTACTGAATCCAACGGAAATAACAAAAAGCTTCTTAACTTTCCTCAGAACAGTTAAACACTGAACCACAGGTAGTCTCGCAATGCTTATTTTTTAGTATATTTTTCATGGAAAAGAGCTTAAAAACATTTGTAAATACTTGTAGCATAGAAGTTGCAATATGTATTATGACTAAAACGAAAAATGTACTACACAAAGTCATCACCGCCCGCAATATTACATAAAAATACGCTTTCACGAAGCAAGCATAAGCCGTTAAAATGCAATTAGAACATTGCACCCAACATAAGCAGATGGCCAAGTTCGCGAAAATTCTATGAAGTTTGCTTCTGATACCTTTGTTTATTCTCTGACACGGGTATTATTTTAACGTTTCGTAAATAAATAAAACTATAGGTAATTCAGGATAAAGTCAACACGTTTGAAGCCCTAGTTACTTTTTTTCCTTTCGCAAATTTGCCATTTCCTCAACACTGTTAAAAATGTCCGTAAATTCACGGAAATATTTACAGAAAAGTACTGTAATCGTACGGCAGTGGCTTCCGTTATTTTTTTGCTTACGAAAGTTTGTCCGTATTGCCTGTTTACGGATGTTTGACAGTAACTTTCCATAAATTCATGGAAATGTGTTTCTGCAGTTGTAAAGCACATGTTATTGGGTTTCTTTAAAACAAATGATGGTATTAATGTTCACTACGACGCCTAGAGTTAATGAGTATGCACACTGGTGCGAAACGAAGAAAAGAGATGCGGAGCAACGAGCAATTCAGTCAAGGACTCGTATCGCGCACAGACAAAGGGCCGAACAGCCCAAGTGACTGAAGTGTTCCGAGGAGGCCACACACATCTTCTATTCTCCTCGCTTCGCCTATCCTGCAGTGGGCGGCTACACATATCACTACATGGAACGTGTTACAACTGAAAAAATATCACACTTCTTCTCTGCGTTTCGCGTCAGTTATTTATTTCTGTACAGTAAAATCTTTTTCTCATAATGGTACTGATGAAGTTCTATAAAATCAGAATCTCAAAACCAAAATTTGCCTCTTATAAATTTGGTCTTTTACCACTGCATGGAACTCGCTCAATAACTATATTTTTACTGTAGCACATTAGTTAAAGTGTCTGACTGATCTCAAGGGGGGATGGGTTCGAATCCTGGCCAATTCGTAAAACTTTTCAGGGTACTAAATTATATATCAAGTTCTCAAGCAAACATAACAAATAAGAGTGCTTCGTATTTGTTGGCAAATGGAAGGACAGTAATTTAAAAAAAAGTTAAATTTTTGTGAGGAGAACGGATTGTCCGTAATTTTACGGAGGGTTCCGTTATCAAACAAAACTTAGTGTCCGTTATTTTACGAAGATTTCTGAATAATTTTTTGCCTGCACTTTTCCGTAATTTCACGGAAATTAATTCTAACAGTGTAGTTTTTAATACATGCAAAGCGGCATTAGTAGCTAACCATCAACGTGCAAATATTGAACTGTACTCAAAATTTAACATATAGATTAAATTATTGGTCACTATCCCATACAAGAAGGGTCGTCAAAAGTGCTTAGATTCTCTAAAACCACCGATACCAATATCAAGTTCGTGTCGCAGCCACCAGGGGCTTTAGTAGTATGACGCTATACTGTAATGCTAAAACAACACCACTATACTTAAGAGCATTTTCAGGTTAACTCATTAGCTCTGGTAGATCGGCTAGTGACCAGAACTGTATTTCTAAGTCCGTGTATACTGAACACATTGTTGTAACTTCAAGTGCTAATATACAGTTAATTGCGCAATTTAATTAAGTACATAAATTCGGCAACGTTGGTCCAAGAAAAGGTGCACTGCATTCAAATACGGTTTACAGTATTTCTTCGGTATGAAAAATTAATAAACACAACTGTATAAAAATACGTTTTTTTTTCGAGCAAGATCGTATTATTCGGATAACCGGATGACAGAAAGTCGGATTACCGCGAGCCTGCTGTATTTATATCATCCTCGGATGTCCGAACTAGAAAATGCGGGAAATGCCAAGTGGTTGCATAGTGTTGCTTAACATAACATAATTTTTGTTTATGCTACGAGACAGTGAACTACCAATTTTAACAAAATACGATTTTATTCGATGAAATGAAACGTTTGCTGGCTGAACAATACTTGAAACACGTCAAAAATATTATTTTTGAACGATTCTTGCAATGAGGGCAAGTTACAAAGTAAAGAAGTGTTTCGGAAATACGCCATTGCAGTAAATGGTGTGTATTCTCTGGTTTTCTGTGACACACCATTTGCTGCAATGGCGTATGTCTAGTTTGTAACGACAAAAATAGTTTTTTTTTTTTTTTTCGATTTAAAAAACGTATAGGCTACTGTATTTAACTGGACTAAACCAATCTTGTTGAAATAATTAATCTGCAAGCAAAATTATTTAGTTGGTACTACTTTTACACCCTTCTTTCGCTTTGTAGGCCCACGGTAGACGAAATCATGACCAAACCCATTGTCAGTATCAGTAACTTTACAGAGTTACCTGCAGACGTTCCTAAACATTTTCTATGCATTTTCGTAGAGTTAGGTAATTTATAAAAATAAGCTAGATCATCAATTTAAATCTGAAAAAACAGTTACAAACAAATTAATGCTAAAAATATTAATGTTATATTATCCAATATTTTGTTGATATTTTTAGATAATTTACCCATTTTCTGCTCTTTGAAAATAAGACTTAATTTTACCTTGGTTGTGGGGCATTTTCCTCTTCTCTGCCTATTCCTAGCTAGAGAAAGGCTAGGGAATTGTTTAGTAAAGTCTATTAAGTACTACTCAATATTTGTCGGCCCCACAAATATGGCACTACAAACTCTTTTGTTTATCACAGAGTTGACCACATTGGTTAATGAACTTTACGCTATGTTATTGATACCCTGAAAACAATGAGTAAATAAGTATTTTTACACCCATGAAACAAGTCAAGTCGCCATTAATACTTTTTTCCCCACTGTTTTATTTCTGAGATATTATATTCCTCTACTCACTGCAAAATATGAGTTTTGTCCAAAAGCGATATCATTAAAAGGTCACTAAGCCCCTCCTAATGTAAATCTCTGTCTTTACTCTCAGCGAGGTATAGTTTATTTCCTCGTGTTGTGAAGATCACTGAGTCGTCGGCACGGAAGCGGAAGTGCGGGGTGGCGGGTGGTGTCGAGTTACGCCTTTATTTTGGCTCGTGCCAGCTATCTCGTGATACTGTGTAGCAAACGTGTCTGCAGCTTGCGCTTCAGTTTTCACAGCGAGTACACAGTATGTTTGCTCACATCCTGTTAAGGCCATGTCTCTTGTTTCTACTCTTTTATAGATATTAATTTTTACGCCTGACTGAGAGCAGATATCAAATATATGTTTGGCAGTTTTGTTTAAGATCGTCTTCTCCACGTCGGCTGATTTTTTTTTTTTTTTTTTTTTTTTTTTTTTTTTTTTTTTTTTTTTTTTTTTTTTTTTTTTTTTTTTTTTTTTTTTTTTTTTTTTTTTTTTTTTTTTTTTTTTTTTTTTTTTTTTTTTTTTTTTTTTTTTTTTTTTTTTTTTTTTTTTTTTTTTTTTTTTTTTTTTTTTTT
>PNEQ01058404.1:25329-76017 GCA_003012365.1 Medauroidea extradentata | reverse complement strand
TAATGTAACTAACGGAATTCTGGTCAATTGACATTTTCGTCGAAACTGTACAATTTCTTTATTTGAAAAAAAATAGCTTTCTCAGAGAAAATACATTTTAAACAAAATTGCCGGACAGAATTTTGATACCTGCTCTCGTTTAGGCGTTAAAAGTTAATATCGCTAAAAAAAAAACTAGAAACAAGAGAGCATGGCCTTAAGGTGGTCGTCTGGGTGGACGTAAGTTGCGCGTTTGAGGCCTAAAAGTGCGGAAGAGATAAGGACGACACAGCACGCGCATTACGCCTCACCCTAGCCTCTAGGTGTAAATCATTGAACTGGTGGGCAGTCTTCTCGCCTACAACGTTTGTCTATGAGACATTCAGCGGTAACCCAATAACTTTATTGGCGTATTATTAGAGTTAAAGGAAAGTAATATTGTACACACTTAAACCTTGTAAACATTCTGCGCTAAGACTTACATGGATTAAAACAAACGAAAAAAAAAACTCGAATTTTTTGTCACTTTCGGCAGCTAGAAATTATGCTGTGAAATTGAAATAAGTATACACACGTGTAACGATCTTTAAATGCTATTCCTAAGCAGCCATCACTCATGTGTGTTGAGCAGTTTTCGAACAATCTGGTAACGGCCGAAGCTTTGCAAACCATTAGGTGGCCTGGACAGGCGGCCAACTTAAGGCCTCGCTCTTTAGTTTTGCAGTGGTTTAAAATACATTTTTTTCTAACGCAAATTAATACATATATCAAAAATTCATTCCAGCAGTTTTAACACGTATATATTGTCGTTTGTATCTGAATTTTTCTGTTGCAGTACACTAAACGGATTTTTAGATTATTGTCCCTGAAATAGCACAAATTTTTCAGTCAAAATAAGCTAAATGAAGCAAAATATTTTTTTGCTAGCAAACGGTTTATCATTTTTAAAAAAAATGCTGTGGCAAAATTGCGTGTCGTATGACTGTATACAGTCTCAAATTTTATTCAAAGCATTTAGTTAAAAAATTTTTTAGTTATTTCCAATTGTTTGAAATAAATGAAACTCGTGGCCTTAAAAAGACAAGTCTGTGTTTCAGGCTCTTATAGGCAACCCGCATTAACCCCATATAATTCAAGGCTAATCTTACTAACGCTATAACAATAATAGTACAACACATATCTACATATCTTCGCGTTTTATAAGAGACAAAGCCGTCCTTATTCTCGCTGTGTTTGCCGAAGTATAAAGAATGGTTGCGACAAATTTTACAACGATTTTTTATTCGTATCACGTTAATAACGTAACCGTTCGTTATACTTGATTTTGCAGAACGCAGCGAAATTAAGAACGACTCTCTCATTGATAAAGCGCAAAGATAACGTTGATATGTGTAATACTCTTATTTCTATATTAATAGTAAGATTAGTCTGGATTTACATATGTTTTTAATGCAGGTTGCATACAAGCGCCTGAAACACTGACACAGCTTCTCCAAGTTCGTATCTACCTGCGCTAGAAATGCATGTCAACAAGTTGCAATTATTAATTTTTTGAAGAAACGTAATAACGCGCATTACGGTTGTACAGCTACGGAAAGAACACACACTTCAAACAATGTTTCTATCAATTTATAAATTACGATCGCTTATTGGAAACACGATTTTCAGGCCTCTCAAAATGGCTTCAGAAAACGGAAAAATTTACAAATATTGTCTTATCTATGTAAATTCCAACAAGATTAGAAAAACTCAATGATTATAATAGGCTTTGGAATTTGAACCGTAAGTTCCATAAAAAATAGATCAGTTTACTTTAAGTGCTTAACATCTAGTTCTTTGGCGCTGGTGAGGGGTGGCATGTTGTGATTATGGAGCTGCGCCGGAATTAGGGGGAGGGCGGGGGAGGTATGTGATCCACGAGAAAACCTGCCGACCAACGGCATCGTCCGGTACGATTCCCGCATGTAAGCCATGGTCTGACCATTTCAGCAGCCGCGAACCCACCGCTTAAAGTCCAATAGGAAAATAAATAATAGTGTAGCTCTGCGCGCCAGTTGTTCGGTTTGCGCGTAGAAGAGATTCTTAGGGCCACAAAATTATGAAAAGAATTTCCCCCAGTTTATTTGAGTGCCTTACGTGCACACGTGCAGATCTGCTTCACGGGCAGTGATTGGATGTATTAATTCTCACGTGTCTTGGGCTTCTACCCCACTAACCACGGACGTGTGGTGTTGATGTAACCCTAATGTGATTGGCACAGTCAAATGAGGGACTTCACTTCATACAGACACGCTGTCATTAACTACGAAGCATCACTGCAGATGTGCACGTAAGGCACTGAAACAACCTGGGACTAAATTCTGTTCGCGAAATTTTCATGGCCCTAGCGATTCTGCATTACTTACGCCGGCCAGCGTCGCTCTTAGCGCTCCATCGATTTTATGCCTCACACACACAAACGCAGCCTTCCTAGACAAGAAACTTATGGTGGTAGTCCACACAAAACATTTTGATTGGTTAATTATGTTTATATTTGTGTACGAGAAATTGTTTATTTGAAAACAAATAGTGTGTCTATTTTTACGGCAATGTAAATTATCTATCTTTCATAGTTTTTGTAAACATGGCTTGTCAAAGTCAAAATTTGTACAAAAAGGTTCTATCTAAAAAACGCAAACATTCTGACTTACAGAAATGAAGCAATTAGCAATGTCACGGGCTACATCAATACGTACTGCATTGAGTTTTTCAATATTTAAAAGAAATTGCATAAATTGGCAAATTTTATTTAATATTTAGCCAATTTTTCAAAAGTCAAAAATATATTCAATACGATTATTTGTTGTTATACTGGAGATTCCTTCTGCTATTGTATCGAGACGTATTATTGTACAATATCTGCGTGTTTATGGAACGGATATTTTAGTTATATTATATTATATTTTATGTTTCTATTCCGCGAAGACTTTCAACGTTACGTGACGCAGTTGTTGTGGTTCCGGTCTATGTTTCGGCATGCTCTGGGCTCGAATTCGTGTTTAAGGATGCGTAAATTGCAATTCTAACACTTAAAAGAGGCCGTGTCAGTGTTTCAGGCGCATGTATGCAACCCTCATTAACTCCATATAAATCAAGGCTAATTTTACGTACTCTATAGCAATAACAGTAATACACACATCAACATTATCTTCACGTTTTATAAGAGACAGAGTCGTTCATATTTTTGCTGCGTTTGTCGAAGTCAAGTACAATTAATGGTTGCTACAAATTTTACGAAACTTTTTTTAGTATCACGTTGCTAATGTAACCGTTTGTTATGCTTCATTTTGTAGAACGCAGCTCTATTAATAACGGCTGTGTCTTTGATAAAGCGTGAAGATAACGTTGATATGTGTAATACTGTTATTGCTATAGAGTACATAAAATTTGCCTTGATTTATATGGAGTTAATGCGGGTTGCATACATGCGCCTGAAATACTGACACGGCCTCTTAAGAACTACAAGGTTGATAAAATTAGTGTGATTAGGATGAAGTCGTACGAAAGGATAAAAATGGATGATGCAGTCCACTACCCACTGAAGTTCCTCGACAGTATCAGCCCTAAAATCATACCATCTCATAAGAGTTTAACCCAGAGGTCATCAGTTATGTCCGTAATCCGCCAAAACTCATAGTGGCACTTAACTGCAAGATAAGGTTTTGCAAAAAAAATGGAATTGAAGGCACAGTCACCAATGGTTGTGCTCGGAGGAAATCAGTCTTTATATAATGTAAATTATGTATTTATTTCCATTATCCTCTTACATCTCGGAGACTGTAATTACCCCTCAAGGTCAATTTTGACGTCACTGTAAAAAAGGCCTAGGGCAAGTCGCTGTTAGTGGCAGGGACAGACTTGTGACAGCTTTTTGCATGGGTAGCTATGGCTACGTAGCCTGCTGCAGAGTTAGCTCAACCAGTAAATTTGTTATTCTCACGGCTAATTGCCGAACTTCTAATCTGGTGTGCAAAAAAGTCCTTCTTTATTAAAGTAAATATAAGCTGCTACTCATAATACACGCGAGCAAATCTGCGGGCGGACTGCTAGTGTAGTAGAACCCCTTCTTCCTATATAATTTTATCATAAAAATTAAGTGCATGTCTTCAACTGGTAAATAACCGTTAAACCTCACATTGAACCAAATTTTAAGAACTGAGGGGGAAAGGGGGGTTCAGATTAAAGCTAGGAAGCCTAAATTTATCAAGTTCATTAAACAATAGGTAGAGATGATAGTACAGGGTGGGGCAACATAACTTCCTTTTTTAACACGGCAATAAAACCCATTATATGAATAAGAAAGTTTCCAGTTTAACTTGCATAATGTAGTTACATATCTAAAGTTTTGTTTTACATTGTTTTTAAAATCAAATCAGGTAGGCGAAGCTCAACATTGTCCATACACTGAGTAAGCCAATTTCTGGCGTTTCTCATGACACTTACCAGCGTAGCAGTGGGTATGTTGGTAATTTCTGCCCGGATGTTGGTCTTCAGTACGTGTAGGGTCCTTGGACGACTGGTGTAGACACGGGATTGCAAATAACCCCGTAAAACCTCACATGGAGCCAACTCATGGGAGCTCCAAATCACACCTTATTGAGATGAGGAGCTCCGGGGAGTGTACCCTTAAAGCAACCATCGATGCCCTTGAAGTATGGGCCGTTGCTCCGTCTTGTTGCAATCAAATGTCCCTAAAGTCCAATTCATCGAGCCGTCCGAAAAATACGCCTCGGCGGCAAACGCACGCTCATCGCTGTTCCAACGAATGGTGGCTACTTATCGCGGCGTGGAACAAAACTTTACACCCACACCTCTCGATTGAGATCATTCCCGCCCCACTACGACATATACGGCCTGAATGGCGCACATTTCAAAAAAGGAAGTTATGTTGCCCCATCCTGTATATCGTGAAAATGTTTTGTGCCATCATACCCTTGAAAACGCTGTGCTTAATTGTAACACATATAACTGGCTGATTTACGTCTGACACAACATAGTTGTCTGCAGACCAATAACGGGCATCAAATATTGAAATAGCCAAATTATTATTGGCTCAGTCAAAGGGTAATAGCTCCACGTACAAACTAAAGCCAGTAATCTTCTGGTAAGCTGAACGTGCTTTGAAACCCAGGAAACAGTCAAGTTTTTCCGCGATAAATCATAACTTCTGACCATAGGTTATATTCTACTGCCCAGCGTATTGTTGAGTCATCCAAGTATAACGTTATTCGCTCCTATTTATGAGAGGCCTGTGATTGGCTCAGAGAAATACTGGTAGTGTCTTTAAAGTGTATCATAGAAGTTCACTCTTATTAATTCCCCCTAGTTCTAGGGTTTCAAAAAAAATTTCGACACCTACAGATAACTTTACGAATAAAAATTTGATCAGCGGCGCCGAGGCCTCCGATCAAAACTTGTCGGTTGGGGCAGTGGCGCTTCTACCCGACATGCACCGCGAGGGCCCTTCACAATTTGGGGTCACGTGGCGTAATTACTGGCGGGAGCAGCGCGCTTTTCTAACTGGCTGAGCCGCTTTTGTTGGCAACTTAGCCTCGGCATCCACCCGCCCCGTCACCGAGCAGTCTGGCGTTCCGCGAGCCACAATGTGAGCCAGGGGAGGGAGGGGGTTACAAGAGGCGCGTTTATTTAGATATCTGCCCTCGTTCGAGCAACACCAGGTTATGAGACCTCTCTCCGCCATTCACACATTTCTACTGTGCCACTAACTTAACGATATGCGGTTCAAGATAAAGCCAGCACTCATAAGAGCCATGCTAAATTTCTATTTTCATCCAATTCGTATCTTTTCGGGCGTAACGGATAATAACGGTAAATGTCTAATCTCTCTGGACACGTCACTTGATGTTTACGCATTTAAAATACATTTTTCAGTCGCTGGAAGCTTAAATAGTTTGATAAGAAAAGAGTTTATTGACTATATAAAACACAAATATGTTGAATTCAGAGGATTTTATTTCAGAATTGTTGCATTTGATTACGACACGGTACTACATACTACATTTCGCTGCCAACCGTACAAGTAGTAAGACAACCATTGTTAATGTTAAATTATGCAGTAACGGCTACAGATTTTTTTCAATATTTAAATATTTAGTGTTTACTTTGTTCCGGACGATCCATATTATGATCTTTAAGCGGTTCTTGCAGTGGATATGGTTTACAACAATATGAAACAATTTTATTAACGTGTACCATTGTGAGCGAAGGTTACTGAACCCTTGGCTCTGAGTCTTTGTTTTACGATAAGAAGAAATTATATTTACAGGAATTAAAACGAGATACACGTTAATTGGTGATTTTATGTTTTTTTAAGAATGTAAAGTTTATTTTCATACAGTTCTCATGGTACAAGAAAACAGCCTAAAAGAGCATCTAGCAGTGAAGGCCATCCCGAGATAAACAAAAAAATTGTGGTTGCATGTAGTATATTTGACAGGTATAGCGCCACATTTAATATAACGTAGCACATAATTTCATAAAATTGCTCCCGCCAAGATACTAGAGTAAATAGCGTCCTCAATTTATGTTTCTTGACTTATATAGAAAATGTCTGTTAAATGTGTTTGAGAATGCTCATGTTTTGCTCACATTATGTTTATATTCACAATTAATAAATAAGAGTAAAGAATTTCGGAAACTACATTTGCTACGTTTTTAATACCTTAAATATACCTTTATCAACATAAAACACATATTATTGCTTTTATTTTGAGGCAAACTCTGGCATTCCTTTCTTTAGAAGCATTCCATGATTACGTGACCTTGAAATTTTGTTAAGTCACAAGATCGTTAGATTTACATTTAGCCTAAAATTCAACAGTTAAATGTATACCCTGGAGGACATTAGAACAATCCTATAAACAGTCACACGTGTAACACTGAGCTCATGGTCAAGTATGAAAGGTTCAAACTACACTCAGTACAATATTTGGCGCGTTTAACAAAGAACTATTTACTTGTAATACTTAAAAGAGTTTTTGTTTCACTACAGGTGAAAAATTAAAATAACTTAACGTTGACGTATTTTCAATCATGGAACGATATAAAAATAATATAAGTAATAAAGTTGTGCTTTTAATTTGACGTACACATTGGCTTGCACAACCTGTACATGTATGAAAAATGACCACAACGGCCGAGTGCATTCTCCAATAGCAACGGTGCTGGACTGGTGACGGTTTGCCCAGCCTACTGCGAAACTCGAAATTCATTAGCTTACAGTGGCTAACCAATTGTACCGAGCTCATCAAATTCAGAATATTCCGCTGCTTTTCGTCATTCTAGACACAATAAAGTCACTTTCATCTTTGCTTTTATGACTGACAACAAGTAAGTTGAAAAAAACCTTAGTTTCGTATGATAAATGACATAGGAAAACTTATCGCTACAAATAGAAAAAATTCGCGGGTTCACCTTCTTGCAGTCAATATTTTACAGATACCTGTGTACTCCAGCGTAAACTGAATGTTAATTAGATGCTTGCTGACACAAAAGTGCGTTTTACTAAAAATTATTTGTAAATTTACCACAGCACTTTATAGAAGTGTCAAGAAAATAGCCATGTTAAAATAATTTCGCCTGCATCGATGCTAGTTTTTCTACAAATTTTTAGGATGCGGTGAAATATAAATTTATGTTATTAGGCATGTATAGTACCTACGCTCAGCAGTTGCAAATATACAAGATGACGTATTGTTGGTATCGAATACTGCATGTGGGCGAAAACTTCAGGCACAATTCAGGGAGTTTTTACTGCATATGGCTGAGCGAGTTTTTTTTGTACTACGCAATTTCTTAGGCCGAAAACCTTTAAGATTATATCGTGGATTAATATTACTGACTGTCTCGAAATCCACTGTGTTTTGTTTCGTCTCATCGTTTGTGTCGTTTGTTGTTTTTTCTTTTTGTGTCTGACATCTTTGTGTTTTGTTTCGTCTCATCGTTGTGTCGCATGTTAAATTAGGTTTCTTTTTCGATATTTGTTATTTCATTTATTGTCTGTTTGTCCCTAGTTTTATTTGACCTGATTCCTTTTTTGAAATTTTATGTTGTGTACGTTTCCTGTTGACTAAAGCATACTCTGCTTATTTATGTTCTTTTTGTCTTATTTTTAGTATTCTTTTGACAGTCATTTATTTCGCAATGGAGTATGTCCACGCAAATAAATCCAGTCATTAACTCCCATTGCAAAGTTCTTTCAAAGGTCGTATTAATATTACAAGTCGAACAGAAGTGTACCTATGTTGGAATTCTATCTTGTAACCGAATAGACTCGAGGTGAGGTGAGAGGACGGCCCTTTAACAACAAGCTCTTTTGTTCCTTTTTTTAGCGATATTAACTTTTGACACATAAACAAGAGCAGATATCGAAAACCTGTATAGCAGTATTATTTAAAATCGTCTTCTCCATGTCGACTGATTTTTTTCAGAGCCATAAACTGTGGTTGTAACTAATCATGTATTTAACGAAATTCTGATTATTTAACTTTTTAGTAGAAACCGTGTAATTTATAGTTTTGAAAAAATTAGATATTACGGCAAAATCGATTTTAAACAAAACGGTCGAACACATTTTTGATATCTGCTCTAGTTTAAGCTTAAAAATAGCCTTAAGAGTCGACTAGAGTGAAGTGATGTGAAAAAAACATAAAATACGTGCCTAAGCAAGGATTTGAACTCAGGATCTTTCCCACCGTAGACCGGCCCCTTATTGGCTCGCTACGGCTAAATTATTCGTTAATTTTTCAAGAGTTTATTAATTGTTTGCAGGAATAGGAACATACAAGTGAGAAACTGAACAACAGTAATTTGTTTCTGACACTGTTAAATACTGTGGAAATATAGACGTCTTGAAGCTCAATGCAAAGTCAAATTCTATTCGTGACGTATCAAAGTAAAATATTATAACGTAAGCTCTAAAAATGCAGGCGGGGTTAGTCTGAGAATCGTATCGTTGAACTGGACAAGTTCGATAAAAACCTACTGCATAACCTTTACGAGAACACTGAGCCAATGCCGAGTGTTGGGATAAAATTAAATTTTCATTTGGCAGAACAACCATGACTGAGTATGTTTTAGAAACGTCTACACCAAAGCTGAAAAAAATAACTAGATAACAGGTTTTACCAAAAGTGTTAGCAAATACTTTGCTGTTGCAACGCATTTCTGATGTGATTCATTTTTTGTTTGGTTTATCAGTGCGACAAGCATTTTAAGTGTATTGAAACGGGAATTTTTGATAAACCATTTTAGTTTGAACTTTCTACCCTTTTCTACTAAAGTCTAAAAAAAAATTATACATGCTGTCGGAAGGCTAAGACGTGTGGCCATAGTTAATGTGATTTTAAATAGCGTAAGTCTGTCTCCAAACTGAGTAAATAATTCTATTTAGTAAATACGTATGGGTGGTAGATGAACCCCGTGAAACAATTATTCAGCCAGAATGCAACACGAACTTCATTTTATACAATTAATATTAGCATTTCTTATTGCTTCTCTGCAGCTTGCATGAACATTTGTCTTGCAACGTAAGACTAGTGCACCAACTTCTGATATTATTAAGTGTATGTACACTTTCCCGGAGAAAAATAAAGTTAATATAAAACTGGACAGTAATGCTTCCTTCAGCGTTAAAGTCCGTTTCGACCAATTTTAGTGTTCATTACTGACACTAAAAAACCGTGCGGACGAGCGAGGATAAATTTTATGATGATTAGAGGTACGTCAATTTCGCGGATTCATCTGGCATCAGCCTAGACTTGTCAGTCCTATACACCCACTGGCCACAATCGATTATCTATTGGCTTATAATTGTACGAGCATGTAGCAAGCGATAGCACTTCGCATTATTTCCTTATTTACTACTGGCTTGCAGTAGTCAAACGCGTTTCGTAACAGCCGCCAGCAAGTCACAGACATGACAATGAAGTATACATAATTAGCGTTCAACCTGACCTGGAATGTATCTGCGAAATTTACGTACCTCTAATGATGATGCATGCCTGGTAGTGGATGTTAAAATTACAACTAGCTACTTAACTTTTTTTTTTCTTTTTTGCATTTTGAAAGTGAATCATCTGCTTCAAACATCAAAATGCCGTCCGCTGAGTAAAAAGTAGTTATGTAACGAACTGAATACCAATGCCTAAGGACCAAGAAACATTTGAAAATTTACTTATATGTATGCTAACTTTCAAAGCTGGGGCAGAAATTGGCTGAACATTGGCAGCTTGATGATGCAATTACTATTATTGGAGAACCGGATATTTCGTAGATTTTGCGACCAGCCGGCTAGACTCCACAGTCCTGTGTATACTCTGTCTTCAGTCAGCTACTTGTCCATTTGCTACTGCTCCAGTGAGCGGCCACTTGTACATCTGGGACAAGGTAGTGCGGGAGTCCGTGGTAGTTTTTAAGGAGATTTCTTGCTGGCTCAGAGTCCGCAAGGACACGTTTAATTAAAGATGACCCATGTGCAAAAATAAATAACGAGCACATTTAATTTGAATTTAATTCTCTTCGAATGAAAGCGCGAAATTTCCGTTTGTGTAAACATAACTGGGCCTGAAATTAGTTACGTCTTTATGATTGGTTGAAAATCGTACCCTTTCTTCCTCTCACCCGGAAAATTGAAAAAGAACATTTTTTCAGTTATCGAGCGCCGTAATCTTGTAATCGAGCGTTAATCATTGAAAATAAGATAGAAAAAACATAAAGGCTTCTACCTGCTGTGCTTCAACTGCTTTACAGAAATGTTGTGATTAATCATATTTTACGAAAATTCTTATCGAACATCACAGTTATGTATGTAAAGAAAACACACTTCAAACAACTTGTCTTATAATTATAAAAATTTGGTACGCTTGTTAGGAATATTCTTTTTGGGTGTCTTTAAATGGTTAAAAATGGCTTTGTCAAACCTTCATTTTGGGAATATACACGCCGCATTCGAAAAAAAAAACGTATATGAACGGATATATAAAAGTTGTCAACTACACAACCCACAAATAAAGTTGTAGGGTCGGGGATGAAAGTCCCATAGAAAGATGATAAATAGTATCAACTGAACGGCTTACGCTTAGAGGTGTTACTGCATTACATACGTCGGTTAGCAGCGCCCTTATTATATTACTCCGTCCATTTTGTGCCTCACTATCGAACACCTTGGAAACCGCGCATTACTGGCATTCTAGTTTAAATTAGTCCACACGTATCGCGCGTAGACACACTTTTTTATTTACCTATTTCGTATAAGCTTTTTATGGACTACGTTTATTATAACATTTATCCTTTCTTTTCTTCAACATTTCTTTCATCATTTCTCTTCTCTCCTCTAAGTGGCTCCAGTATTAGTTTTAGGGTTTTTATGCAAACTTTTCAAATCTTGCATTTATTTCTGAGTGACAGTCGTCTGGCGAAGTAATCTACTCATTTTTCATGAAACTTCCCGAACATGTTAGATTATCGGTAAGGCCTCTTGGTCGCTTCTTCCTCCGTGTCAGGCGCCTCGTCGTCATGTGAAATGTTAAAGCATTCTGCTGGCAGGGAAAACCGCGCCCGAGTCTGCGAGAGATGACTGGCAATCCCGTTGAACGCATCGCCGACCGCATTCAGAGATGTGCAGCGCCGCGCACGAGCTCTCTCACTCTCTCTTTCTCTCGCTAGCTCTCTCTCGCCTTCTCCTAACGACGCTTCCCTCTCGCTGCTCTATCCTGGCGCCCGGGGTGTGTGGGACGTCGGGGTTAGCTTCCCCTCTTACGACCCACCTACAACCCCCTCCCTCTTAAAGCTCTTTTTTTTTTATCCCGGGGTAGTCCTGGAGTAGGGGACAGAAAAAATTCGTGACTTCAATGTCCTGCAGACACTGCATACTCGAGCTATTTTCCCGTTCGCTGCTGCCATCATGGTGAGTGCCCAATTTTACTCTCGACCGAATAACACGGAAAACCATCGTGTATTTACCTAGGATTTTTATTGGCCTGATGCCCTTACGAACTAGTCTAACACGGCGTCAGCAATGATGGTTTTTATTACATTTCTTACATAGAAAAATTCTTGACAACCTAAATTACATAATGTCGTTTTTTGATAACAGCTACAGACTTTTTTATAAGTGCGTGCTTACATGAAAAACGTTTGTACTTCCACAAAAATTTATTTTGACAATGGCAATTTTAAGGTGGTCGCATGGACAAGCGTATTCTCCACACTCCTAGCCTTGAAGAACCAAAGTGCTTAAGGGCGCGGTTGACCTCAGTTTTCAACGTCTTTTTTTATATTTGTACCAGATATTTATTTACTTATTTTAGACATAAATTGTGACTAAATCTTCCACTTAGGAAATTTCTGTATCTCCCATAGTTTTTGCGTAATGAGTAGTAAACGATAAAATTTGCAATTTACGGTTTTATGTACGCCAATAAAACCAACTGACATACCAAGCCAGAAAAAATCCCAGTGTATGACAATGATGTAGGTTAAGACTTGACATGCATAAAAATAAAAAAAAAATAAAATATTTTTGTAATTAATAAAAAATGCTGAATTTTCAAATTAAAAATTTAAAATTTTAAAATTTTTTTAAAAATACAATAACATATTTATTTTCGTTTTTGTGTATGTCAAATCGTAACCTACATCATTGTTATACACTGTGATTTTTTTCGGCATGGTATGTCAGTCGGTTTTAGTGGCGTACATAAAACCGTAACGTGAAAATTTTGTCATTTACGACTCATTACGCAAAAACTACAGGAGATACAGAAATTTTCTAAGAGGAATATTTAGTCACAATTTATGTCTAAAATAAGAAAATAAATATCTGGTACAAATATAAAAATAAAATAAAGACGTTGGAAACTGAGTTGAACGCGCCCATACGGCGACGTAGCACGCCCATCATACCTCACCCTGGCCTGTAAGCGCAATTTACTGTACGTTTGCTCGATTTGATAAGAAATTAAGCGGTGACTATTTAATTTTGTGACGCAATGTTAACGAAAAATATGTTACACGGAAATACAATTTGTTTAAAGTCTCTGCGCTAAGATTTCATGTAGTAATAGTTTAACGTACATACTATGCTTCGTCATCGGATGTTGGACACGTGGCAGACGTTGCCGCTAAGCGACAGGTTTTCTTGTAGGCTCTCTAGTTTTAACCGCTTTCTGTTCAAGATACGTTGTTAGGCTCTGTATAAAATTTCTTCACTCATCTGACATAATCTATTTCCATTTTGCAGTAAAGTGGATCCGTTGAATTATTTTTTATTTGCTCTGTACTTTTAACATAAACGACGACGAAAGGATTAACTGAATGCACAGTTTGTTGAAAAACCGAAAATTTGCAAAACTTTGCAGCTTTTGTCGTTGTAGAAATGTGTGATAATCCACGAGATTATGCTTATTCTTGGTACGGAGAAATTTCCATTTAAGACGTTAAAGCAGTAACCTATATAAGGTTTACTAGAGTCCAATCAGTTAAAAGAGTGGGCATCTATATCAACTCCTGTTTACACTTGTCGAGAGGAGGGTAAACTGTAGTTATCATACTAAACACGTCAAACTGCGCTAACTTAAATGTAGAACATTAGATCTAACCGAAGTCACAGCTAAGTGAATCTAAATGTTCAGAGGTAAAAGTATCGAAAAGAGAAGCACGAAACTAATATTGTATAAAATGTAAATATAATAACGTACAAAAATCTGCAGCTAACGTATTCGGTAAAATATTCAACAAAATGTAGCCTGTAAAATATGTAGCCGTGTTTCTAATTTCTGCCATATTGTAATCCTAACTCGCTTGCACCTAGTTACGTGACTGAGAAAACTACTTAAACTACAGTTTCTTACTTTAAAAAAGGTCCGAGGATTTCTGATCGCATCTGTCAATAGGTGCGTATGAAAATTCACTCGCTGGAGTAGGTTAGGTTACCTCAAAGTCACGTTATCAGGTTTTGTCGATTACAAAGATTTGATAAACCTTGCAATACTATTCAAGGTTTTAAAATGACGGGAATACAAAAAATCGTACATGTTTACCACATGATAAATATTTTGCTAAATTCTACATCCACAGTTCATTATTTCCACGTATTATATGTATATTATATTCAAATATAATATTAGTTTTAGAACACACATAAAACAAGAATTGCATCACCTCGGTTCCAAGATCGGTTGAACATTGACGTTGAATGGTTATATTTAGAGACACTGGAAAATCGCAAAAATATTTATCATAGTCTCCAATAAACTGTAGTATCTCAATCGTGACACGTGTGAACAGTTCTGTGTTACAACTGTTCAGTTCTAATTGGGTCTGTTGAAGAGGGACACGGTGCTTCATATAAACGATAGCTAATATAAGTGCAAAACCTTCAGTGTTATACATAGTACTTAGGAGCCTAGCAAACAGTCAACTTTTCCCGCGATTTACCGGTGTCTCAAGGGATATTACATCAAGAACACAGTTAATGTGACTGTTCCTTGATATTAGTCTAACTGCCCAAACCATACATGAGCAGGGCCTATTAGACGGAGGACGTACGACAGCCGATCAGTTACAGTCATTCCACCTGGCGATGCAATACTTTTTTGATGGGTGTAGTTGACCAAGAAGCCATCAGTTGAAATTTCGAGCACGGATAAACTTACATGGGGTAATATTCCATACACCAAAAACTTGAAACTTGAAATTTTAGCTGACCTACCCTACCCTGGTGAATTTTCATAAGCGCCTAAATTGCATCGCTCCTCTCTCAGATACTGATATATCTGCCACTGATCAGATTAAATTTTTCCTACCCGCTCATGAAGTTGTTACTTTCAGGATTACATATTGACCTGTACACGGGAATACTCACGCTGTATATCCTTGCATTTCGCAAAAACTATTTACGCCAGCATATTTCAGTTCCATACTTGCTCGTGTGCTATTGGCTGTGGGTCTTTATGCAGAGACGTCTGTCATTTGACTGTCCCAATCAGATTAAGGTTACTGCGACATCGCACTTCTTTGATTTACAGATAGAATCTCATGAATAGGGATCGGAAATATTGGTGAAGAGATTTTTGCCCCAATTTGTTTCAGTGTCTTACGTGCACACCTGCAGCTCAACTTCATGGCTATTGGCAGAGTGTTTTTGTGCAGAGTCGTTATTCATTTGACTGTGCCAATCAGTACACGGATAACTGTCACACATCACGTCTGTGATTTGTGGGTTTAACCTCTAGGCATTGGTTGTTACGGCATCCAATCACTGACCACAAAGTAGAGATGCAGCTACGCACGTAGGGCACTGTAACAAAATGGAGCAAAAGTATTTTCGAGAAATTTCCTGTCTCTATTTATGAAGCCGAGAGTTTAAAACATCCAATCACTTACCACGAAGTAGAGTAGCAGACGTGTACGTTAGTAATTGAAATGAAACAGATGGTGCAGATGTGTTTCCACGAACATAAAGGGTTCCTAATAATGATAAATACTTTTTTCTTAGCGCATCTCTAAAGCGGAGAGGCATAAGTAGAGACTGGAACAATTGGCGGGTTCACTGACATGTAGGCTAGCCTCCAAGAATATATATACACTCAAGTACACAGTCTCCGTTCATTAGCTGCTCGCTGACACGATGATATGGGCCTGAATTGAGTTAAATATTTATTATTGGCTCAGCAACTTACACGAGGTGTCAAATAAGTCAAGGGCCAGTTGTGAAAGTGACACGAACTTACGGTAGACGGAATTATAGCCTGTGCCTAAAAGAAAACGCGAACATTTAAGGTCCTTAGGCATAAGTCTCACAGGAAAGTGATAAGACAAGCGCCTTTCTTAAAGCTCCTTAAAGAATGTACGGACACGAAACTATCCCACTAAATGCTAGTCTCTAATTTTAACAATGGACTTTGGGTAGAGACACTGACTTATCGCTGGAAGAGTTCACTGTTTGCTTGACTTCAGTTTAATGGGACCACATTAGACGTTCTTCTTTCGTTATTTGCGTGTCCCCATCTGACTGGGTCAGCAGGCCAATAATAATTCTGGTGTAAAGCTACTTAGTATTTTTGATTAGTCTTGAAATAACTGCATAACAACCCTCCAATCATACAAAACGCAGGCCTTCACACCAATTTGCAAAATACTCTGACACGAAAGATTCTTACGCTTTTCTTCAACCTCTAAAGAGGTTGTGGTTTGCGCAGTGGTTACAGTAACAGTAGGTTTTTTTAAGCCAATTTGCGAAGATTAAACAATAGCAATCCTAGACAATAGTTTTAGTCAACGTTTTAAACAAAATTGTTTCCAGTGTTACGAACTTCTGAGGCACAATCTCTGACGCCGGAACCTCGTGCATTTAACTGCGGCGCAAGAGATCACGCGTAACGAATTAGTAATTGTGGATAAACATTTACTCATAAAGTTGGCAAATACCATTATCTACGATTGTCATTGAGTATTTTATCAATATTAGTTTCGAAAAAAGCGTAGAAATCAAGTTATGTTTTCGGCGTTTATTTTATCTACCACACACTCTTAAGTTTGGTACGGCCAGCGTACATTAGACGGTTTCCTAAAAGTGTGTGGAGACGCTGCCATTGTTGTATAGGAAACAATTATATAATACCTGTCTTAGCTCGCATATACATCGGTATGGTAAAATTACAAATAAATGTTTACAGTACAGATTACGCCACTTGAAGATACTAGCGCTCAAGCGGCAGAAATTTTATCTGTACCAAACTTTAAAAGTTGATCAATCTCACCTGTAGTAGAATTAACCTTAACCATTCTAAGCCCCGAACACTTGAAAGCAGAGCACCAAAAGCTGCCAGGTCAAGTTTTCAGACGAATGTTAAGACCCGTCTGTTCGATCGTCGCAGTGGTGACGGATGTTAAAAAGGGGGGGGGAGGCCGTGAAGGGGGGCAGGATGTACGCCCTTGGAGTGACTATGCGGTCTATTCCTGTGGCCGTAACGACAGCTAACACCGGTGCTCAAAGTAGCTGGCACGATCTACTGCGCTGTCATAACCTGCCCGGCCATCATACACGTCCCCGAGAATTCGTCGACGACGCTGTATGACGTGAGGCCCTGTTCGCCTTCATTTCTGCGTGGTGAGTTGAATTTATCTAGTCTCTATCGCCACGAGCAGCAAATATTGCGATATATACTTCAAAGACATGTCGCTGCTATAGAACCATGTTGTTATAACTCAATATTTTTAAGATTTGTGACTAGTCTATACTAACTCCATTCATATTACATAAGAGTACAGAGGAAATAGAAATATTCAACTCAGAAGGTATAGAACCAGCATGTTCTACTTTTTGTTCAATCTCCATTGCAAAGGTATACATTTACTGTTATTTATTGTATTCATTTAGCATTATAGTATTTGAAACTTTGGATACATGGTCCCAATATCATATTACATGAACCCTATTTATAGCGTGCGTTAATATTTTAACTGCGAAATGAAACATATATTCCGCAAACATGTAATGACTCTCCTGTAAAATTTCTAAATATGGAGTTAGAAAAACATGGTTCTATATAGTCCAATACATTAAACAGTATTCAGCGTCAAAATTTTCAAATTTAAAAAAAAACGCAAAAATTCCCATTTGCACCGTTTTCGTCCGCTAGAAAATATACTTTAAGGCTCGGTTTCAGTCGCCATATTGAATTGTACGATTTTTCGCTTTTTTGGAATTCTGAGAAGAAAAATGTTAAATCAACAAGTATACCGCAAATTATATTTCCTTTGCACTACAGTACAAGAATGGCAATTGACTTAGTAATGTATAGTTAGGTCGCAATTTGTCGGGCCAATTATGAATACAAAAAAATTTCCCACGCACATTGCGGCGTAATTATACGTTAACAAGTAAATCGCAAGGTCTGTATTGTAGCGAAATGTAAATAGAATTTGAGGTATAATTGCATATTTAGCATGTTTCTTCTTAGTATTCCAAAAACGCGAAAAAAAAAATAAAATTCAATATGGTGACTGAAACCGAGCCTTAATGAGTAGTGGTGAACTTCAAACGGGTAAACATGTATGTAACGTACTTTAAATGCTATTCGTAAGCGGGTATAGTTCATGTTCAATTAGCAGTTTTCAAATAATATGTTAAGCGTGTTCAAGTTCGATAGAATCACAATTTTATATATTTATGACATAGTGTTAGTTTTGTAGACTTGTGAGTATAGTTTCCTCTTACAAAACAATTTTATCTTTCGTGGTTTTCTCATAACGGTGCGACGAAGCCAAAATTTGCTTGTTCTGTTGCCATGCAAATAAGTGAAAGCCAACTGACCGACTTGAATAAAATAATTCACTGTGATATTACATCCCATGAGATATGCAATAAAGTATTTACAAAACCATAACGCAATATTTTGAATTTTTTAAAAAATCACAAGTGTACAGGAAAAAAAAATTGAATACTCAGAATTTTTTAAAATACAAAATAATTCACGGGATATTTTAAAAATGTTTTATTACAAAGCCCGTGGCAAGTTATTTCACTGTGAATTATTACACTTATGTAAGTCAATTGGTTTTCACTATTTGCGTAATTTTGACTTTGACGCACCGTTATGAGAAAACTATGCGAGTAATAATTATTTCGTTAGAGGAAACTGCACTCACAAGTATCACCTACAAAACTAACACTATTTCAAATAAATATAATGTTGTAATTCTATCGCACTTGAACACCCTTAACACCGCTCGGCGGCCTGTGCAGACGGCCACCTGAAGTGAAATATTGTGAACATGCCATAGCAACACAACGGAATAGGTCCAACATATCACACTTAGCGGCTGTGCCTTTCTAGCTACCGCCTGGTGGCCGTGTGTTTGTATGAGTGAGGCACGATGCCAAGGGCGATGTTGACCGGCCAATCTGGTGCGGTATCGCCTCTACGGCGTGCAGTTGTATCGTCGCCTGACTGACACTTTCTGTGGTCACCCCATCATTTTATTGGTGGAAAGGTTTAAGTAAAGTCCAATACTTATTTATACCGTAGTTTCATACGAATCCCGTAAGTACTTGTTTAGGTATAACACATTGAATCAGCCGTTTTTAGCTAATTTGAACACTGAGAAAAAGGTTTGGTTGATTCAACCGTATATATGTTTGTATACGACCAAACAAGAGTGTAACAGTTGAACCAACCACATATTTGGTTGCCTGGCAGGTATAGTTATCCCAAAAGGATGGTTTAGTCCAGTTAAATATACATTTTGCTACGACAACAAAGCCAATGCTTGGTGCGTTTCATATGTTGTTCAGCCAACAACACTTTTGTTGAATCAAATACATACTTGTTTGGCCACATACAAATTTATATACGGTTAAATCAACCAAACCCTTTTCTCTGTGAGGGGCTCCGGAATTATATTTCTAATTAACGTGATGTTTTGAAACTACCATTCCGAAATCATTTGAAGTGTTTGTTCTTTTCGTAAACGCACACATTAGAAACACGTTGAGAAGTTTCTTAGGGAAAACGGTGTTATGCTACCACGCTGCAACGCAGTTTACAAGGCAGGTGGTCGCCTTAAATGTGGGATCAATTAAGAAATTTTTCGTCTCGATGGACTAAAAAAGGGTTTTCCAAGAATTTTAATTTGAACATTTAGAAAAAAATTAGAAATATTGTTAAATGTATTGTTAAATGTAAATATTAAAACTACTTTCTTGGTATTAAGTATTAAAATAAAAGAAAAAAAATTGCTGGCATAATTAAACAACGGTATTCCTCCAGAAAATTTCCAAGCAAAATAATTTTTTTAAAAAATATCTATGGAATTTTATCCGTTAAAATGTAATCTTTTTAGAATTGAACGCCCATTTAAACTTCACGACTGCAGGCCAGGTTGACAAGGAACCTTAATAATACACTTCCAAACCAATATATTTATTACTGTGGGTACCGAATTTTCGTGATAAGAACTTTGCGGTAGGTAGGTTTCAATTACTTACTAGAGCATTGCTGTTGCTACCCGTTCGTCGAGCGTAGCAAGTAGGCCCTTATCGCTTCTGTTTCCGTGCCTCAAACTCGGAAGACGAACCTATATCCGGCACTAGGTCTCTTAACCTACAGTCTCTGGTTGTTACTTTAGAATATATTTATTTATCTTTCATTTTTCTTTGCGTATGGCCGTATGGCTTCCTCTTGTGCAATGTTCCTGGGAGTCTCATTTGCTTTTATTTAGTTCGCAACTGTGTTCGTATACGTTTTAGGGGCGTATATTAACTAACGAGGTTTGCCAGGACAGAGCTAAATTTCTGCTTGGAACTGAGTTTAACATCGATGTCTTCAGCGCTGGTGAGGGGTGACGAGGTACGGAGCAGCGCCGGAATGACGGGGCGGGCGAACGGGAAATCCCTAACCAACGGCATCGTTAAGCACGATTCCCATATGCAAAAACCCGGGGACAGACCCCGCCGGGAATCGAACGCGGATTGCTTTGATGGGTAGAGAATGGTCTGACTTCAGCCTGTAATGTTCATAAAGTAACTCAAGTAGAGTTTTCAGGATTCCAACAAGTCATGAGGCCCTGGATCGTTTGCAGGCTTTTTGATACACAGTAAGCGGGCGTGAATTGGGTCTTTCTTACACAATTTTAATTATCTATGTATGTCAACTTTAGTTTCATGAGGACATTCATTATTTGAGATTTATCTCATGTAAATTTATTAGTTTTTCTTAGGACTGCCATGAGTTGTGAATACATATTTTATTGAAATATACTAACTAAAGTCACCCCAAATCACGGTAACCTGGCGATCGAACAAACTTGATCCCGTGTTTTAAGAATTAGTTGGACCTGGCGCATGAGACGTGATGTAGCGTGGTACGAAAAGTGTTTTTTCACGTATAACTATTAAACGTGTTTTCAATATGTGTGTCTACGAAAAGAAGACACACATAAAACTATGTCTCTAGCTTATTAAAAACGTCATTACCAAGCTTCTCAAAAGTGGTAAAAATGGCTTTTTTATATTGCTGTATCTGGAAAACTACCAATCGTAATTGTATGACAAAATGATGGCGACCTGAGTTGGACTTTACCTCATACTTTGCACAAATAAAATAATAGGGTCACCGCTTGCAGTTCTATTGAAAAACACTTTATACGAAAGCACTGCACGCTAGTTTAGTCTTCTGCGCATAGAGGCGAAGCGGTGTTGAACGCACGCATTGGAGTCGACTTACGCCCTCCCCGTTTTCTTGCTTAAAACGAAAAAGAAAAAAAAAACTTAGGCCCAACTAACTCATAACAAACCTGCCTAACTCCGACTGGTTACTCAGTGTAACTGCCTATTTAATTGATTGGCAACATTACACAAGGAGTAAGTAAAGGGGGTGGCTGTCAGTCATCATCGCAGAACAGCTAGGCAAGCACGACACGAGGCAAGGACAGGACTGTCTGTTCTCCGCCATCTTGCCGTGGGGATGAGCTCTGCCCCCAACGCCCCGTGGCGCCAATGACTAGGGGACGCCGCCCTCGACGCCTGCGCCTCGACGCCAGGGATGCTCCCTGCAACAGATAAGAGGGTGTGCAGGCGAGGGCGGGAAGACAGACAGTCGCGCCTGCGCATCCCTGCCCCTGATGAGCAGGCAACCCTCGCATTGGCCAGGGGAAGACACGCAGCCCGCCACACGCCAACTGTTACCTCCCCCATTTCCAACATCCAAACTCCTCAAGCCGGCAACACTAGCCGCATATGACTTCTTGCAGTTGTCTTGTCCAGAGGTCGCTGCACGTGAAAATATCTTCGCACCACTTTGTTTCAATACCTTACGTTCACATCTGCAGCTGTCCTCCATGGTCAATGATTGGATGTTTTTGGCTTTCAGCATCTTAGGGTTCCATCACAGACTAAATAGTAATGCAGGCGTGAAATTACTTAACGGCTCGTTTGATATTGGCGAACTTCGCCGCTGATTGGCTGTCCGAGACTGTTGATACCAGCCATGCGTCTATTTGGCTCCTGCACGTTACAGCAGGTTTGCTATTGGCCTGGCTGCTGGATAGCAGAACAGCCGCTTCAGACTGATTGGCGTTAGGCTTTTCAGCCATGTTGATGGCCAGCGAAGCCATTCTGCTGGCGTGTGTGTGACCGAGTTCGCAGTACTGCCGACTATTTCTCTTCTGCGTTCCTAAATGTTCCGAGCCACTATTCACAGACGTGTTGTGCCGCAGTAAACCTCGTTCTGTTCGACACAATCAGATAAGTGACGCCTCTTTATGAAGACGCGCTGCCAATAACCACGATGCAGAGCTGCAGACGTGTACATATGACATTGAAACAAAATGTTGCAAAATCGTTTTGCGAAAAATAGGTGTCCCTGGCAATTGGGCCTGGAATTATTTGACACATCCTGGAGAACGCTGAGCGAATAATAAGGGAATATCAAAATGCAGGCTCTGTCATGTGGTACCATCTTGGTTCTTAGCAGTCATTGATAGATAGGGCCCGGTAGTTTTCGCGAAAATATTGTTGCGCTATTTTGTTTCAGTGTCTTACGTGCGCACTTGTAGCTCTGCTTTAAGGTCAGTGATTGGATGCCTTAACATACAATGTCTGGAGGTTAAACCCGCAAATAACAGACGTGATGTGTGGCAGTTATCCATGTACTGGTTGGCACAGTCAAATGAATAATAACTCTGCACAGAAACACTCTGTCGATAGCCATGAAGTTGAGATGCAGGTGTGCACGTAAGGTACTGCAACAAAGTGGGGCAAAAATCTTTTCGCGAAAACTACCAGGCCCTACTGATAGACAACGAAGATATTTTAGAGCCTAACCTATGAGTACGTGAACCCGCGAATTTTCCTATTCTCTGACATGCCTCTTGACATCTGGTGTTCCAATGTCGCGCCACGTACTAAGATAAGGTAAAGTGGAGTTCTTGTCAACAATTAATTCATTAAAGACGGTGACATTTTAATAGATAAGACTTGAACCCGGGTTTTATTGTTCCCTACCTGTCTTCATTGCCCGGTGTTACCTATTGTGTCCAGTTTTAGGCTTGAATGTTTCTCTATTTGGCTTAGCTGTTTCAAGCGTTACCTACTGTAATAGTCTAAGAGAATTACAGGGAACATTAAAGTAAATATTTTGGTGTATCTTGTCCTTGGGGATTACACGCTGGACTGGCATTACTGTTAACTTTTCCAAACAAATATTGTCGTACGTATTCATTTCATAAAGAATAATGCACTACACAAGGGTATTTTGAATTAAATTTAAATTTGTTCTGGTTTCGCAGTGTGGTAGTATTCGTTAATTTGGGTCATATTGGGTACTTTAATTTTCCGCTTCTTCTAAATCCTGAAAGTAAACATTTGAAATTTTCGATTATATCGAAAATTTTACGTTATTTATCTTGTGTACAACAGAAGCAAGGTAATTGTCTTGCTTACATAGGGTCTATAAAAGGTCGATATTAATTCAGAGAATTAGAAATTTACAGTAATTTGCTGGACTAGCTGTGACATTATCAAACTTATTAGTTCAACAGTTTTGCCTGTAGTGTAACACACAGTAAATAACATTTCCGCTATAATCGCAAATTAAAAATATTTCTTCTCGATATTAAAAAAAAACTTTAAATGAGTCAATATGGCGAATTATGCCTAGCATTAAGAAATTTATTTGGGATTCCTTTTGCTGGAAATATTTAGGTTAAAAGTTGATCCACTGGAAGTTAAATCTTTCACATAAATCCCTAATTTAAACTCCTTTGCTACAAGAATGATTGGCGTGGCATTGGTGCATAACATTTCAAATATGAGATAAACTACACATGATACATAGTAGAGAGGCCACTGTCTGCTTGAAGTTACATGTCCTGACAACAAAGTTAGTAACTGCAACTACATTGATGAGGCACTTGTGAGAATATAAGAATTTCGTACACACTTTCAAAACGTTCACTACAGAACACGCACTAAAGGTCACATTCCAGAGATAACTACTTACAATATTTATTTTGCCTGTCAGAATTCGCCTAGAGTGAAACTATATTTTATAACATAATTTTAATATACGTGACAAAATCATGTAAAGGTTATTTTACAATCCATACATAAATCAAATAGTTTCGAAGTAGTTACTTTAAGAAAAACACATTAACGTTATCGATTTACATTTTTCAGTTGCGGTAAATATTGGTTCTTGAAGTTTAATTTAAAAAAATAGTTACATCATATAAATTAAAAAATATTATAGTAAATGTAATGTGCAGTGTCACACAACTTTATAAATAAAATAAATATCAATCTTGAAGATGTTGTCTCGCTGGTAGAAGTAAGAAAATCTTCACGGTGGGAAACGCCCACGCCCGGAGATTTAGATTCAGCGATTCACCCCAGACGCCAAACCATGGGGTGGTCGGGGGACGACACCACTCCGCTCGATACGAAGATGGCGGAAGTGGCGGCGTTGATGAGCTAGCTGGCAGAGGCGCATGCGGCGTGGATTAAAGTTGCACCTTCGTCCTGCTACACACGCGTCAGCCGTTAAGTGGAAAACTGGCCAAGACTTTTCAACACTAAAGCTCTTTCTTCAGCGAATATGGTGGTACGAAAAATTCTTGCTATTTTACACTTTTCCTACCTATGTATTATGCACTTCAAAAACAGTTATATTCCGTAGTCTATTTACTCAGCCGTCTTCCTCCGTGGACTTAATCAAATCCGATTTGAAGAAGACCCAACTGTAACGGTGAAGGGGCTGCGGTGGTGGAGCGATTAGAATAGTCAGCTCTGATCAAGGCAATCCAAGATCGAATCCCATCGGGGTCGATCCCGATTTTTACGCATGCCGAAAATGAGGCGGACGCTACCACTGGACGTCAGCTTTCCTCGGGGTGCCACTTTTCCCCCGCTTTTCGCTGTCTGTTAAGTTATATTAAAATAACTTCTTTTCGTACTGGTATTTCGTGGCAAGAGTCATGTCAATCTCAGCTTTCTCCAAAAATCAGACTTATTTTCATGTCATCTCTTTGTGTTCGTCAGACACCTACTGACGACCAGTTCAAAACTCTTTCGAGTCTGGGATACCCTCCCTATACCCTTTAATTTAAACGACAAGGACACCAGTACTGACTCCTCTACAGTTAATAACACACCACTGCCATCTACAGAAACCACCACACCAAATCCAGAAACGTATGACACAGCAACAGAAAATTTTTCCACTGAAGACAACCCAACTCACAAGTCTCCAGCAAAGAATAAATAAGATGTCAGCTTGCCATGAAACCAGCCCACAGAGTCTGAATGACAACCAGCTCAACAAAACAAGGTCGTTGTGGGTTTTTACATGGTTAACTCAGTTACTCCTTCAAACCTCATATATTACAACTGCAAATAAATTTACCCTTCCTTGTTTTCGTTTACTGCGATATAGTGTATTCTTAGTATCAGTAATAAATATCACATGTATTGGTTTGGCTTGTATGGTCCCGTGGAAGGTGCCACTCTGTAATATTGTATCTGTTGATGTAGTTTATTCAGGATGAACTCGTGTTTGGTATGTGTAGACAGAAAAACATTTCTGGGGTGTGAATATGTATGATAATCCCCAAGGACAAGATACATCAAAATATTTACTTTAATTTTCCCTGTAATTCTCTTAGACTATTACGGTTGATAATGCTCGAAACAGCTAAGCCAAATAGAGAAACATGCAAGCCCAAAACTGAACACAATAGGTAACACCGGGCAACGAAGACAGGTAGGGATCAATAAAACACACGCAAAGTAGGATTTAATAATATTTTTATTGGGTTCTTTAGGCAGCAGACTTGTTAAAACCATTAAAAATTAATGGATTAAGTGGACTTAGTAATGTGTGATGAAAATGTAAGTTGAAACATTAGTAGACTAATACATCCTTACAACATAGTTTCTACATATTTACGTTGCAAAATTTATTTCTTCAATTCTTTAATAGCATAACATTTTTTGTATTCAAACATCCCGTACTGTATTCTTCACCCCGTTTTCAAACTTAAATATATTGAAGTAAATTTAAAATCTCCTTTAAAATAATTGTCTCTCCATTTAAATTAAGTTCCTGTCTACGGTTCGAACACTTTACAACTTTCAACGTAGCATAAACTCATATGGAGCGGTAGATCAAAGTTCTTATTCCTCAGGACTAGGTAGTAATATACGATCAAATACTTAACTAAAAAGTTTGTAATTGAACTAAAGTAAACCAAAATATAGGTACGTTCCATCAAATAACATACTCAATGAAAAAGTGCTTAATTTGTATCCCACGAATCGTAATTTAGGCGGTGTCTCAATTCCACCAGTCAATGCTCTTTCGTACTCTCGCTTTCGCAAGTAGGTCACAACTACGTCTGAGAGCGCACATCCTGTCTGCCTTAATTGTTCGCCGAGAGTAAGAAGGAACGAGAGAACTTAGTTCTATACTCGCTCTCGCTCTCTCGTGCTCTCTGGCGTACGCCATCTTGATTACAACTGTAGATTGTGGTTACTGAAGAAACGTGCGTCCCATATTGCAAATATTTCAATATTTGTACATAAGAAATTATTTCCTATTAACAGTTATTTATGGTGAGAAATTGTGTAAACATTTTCTGCATTCGTAAACGCTTAAATGCACAGAATAAAAATTCTGACATCGCCTATAAACAGCTATTCGCCGCTTGAAATATGACACCAGTAAGTTGAAAATCAGTGTTTAAACTGTGCATTCATGTATTTAATGTGTTTATAACTTGTTTTAAAATTTACGCACTTGTTTCCTGTGCATCGTTTGTTTATACACACAACAGTGCATCGTCCCAATTGAAGAGAGCGAGAGCGCTAGAGACCACATATAAGCTCTCTCTCTCTCTCGTGGTAATGTGAAATCGTACTTTTTCCAAGAAAGAAGAAAGTATACTTCAAATTGAGACACGTTCTTAGTTGGCTTCACCTTCGCTGTAACTTATACGGCCACGTGTTTGGTAACACCGTAGCGTAGGTGCCTTGTTCAAATTCTTGAATCTTTGACACTAAAATCTATTAAACAATTATCTCGCTTCCAAAATGCAAATTTTAGCTTCTGGATTATAGTGATATTAAGACCCATACATTAGGTTGGCGCTGAAATATTCTGATTTTGACGTAACGTTAAAACTTAAAGCCAAAATAATTCCGCGGCCATAATCTTCTATTACTCTCCGACCCAGGCGAACGTGGAGCTCTCGAAAACTTTCTCGCGCGTGGCGAAAACTATCGTTTAGGGTTGGAGATTACCCGACCCTCAAACCACGTATGAAATTCAATACGCAAAAAATTAAAAAAATTTACAACGTATATTTGAAAAATAACGGAACGTTAAAAGCTAAGGAAAAACAAAAAGAAAGTAAAAATGGATGTGATGCCTAACCTAACAAGGTTACAAAAATTCGTTCTATGCTCATTGTAAGGACGTTCATTAACTAACCTTGTAAATATAATTACGGCTATTCAAAATATAATTAAAGTTAAACTTTCAAAAACATAATAAAATTACAGAAAAATAAGAATACAATATGCTAATCACTAAAATAGTTTTTCTGTAAGCGAAATACTACATTACAACCCCAAACACAACAGTAAGTAAATTAACAGGAGTGGCGGTTTTATCCCTAGTCTCCCGCGAGGGACTTAAAGTAGGTACTTTGCGTACTCTTATAATGGCTTGCACTGGAGAAACAATCGCCAAACACTGACAAATCAACGTTTACAAGAATGTATATGTTATTAACTTTTGCAGACTTTTTGTTGTTTGTACGCCACGCCCTTTTAAAATTAAAATAATTCAAACTTAAAAAAGCAGCTTATTTTAAATAACATGTTTATAATTACATCATTACAGTACCGGATCATATTTTCATGGTAGCAAGATCTATATTTTGAAGGATTTGCGCAAATTGTACTACCGCTTGAGTAGTTCAGAAATATCTTTGCCTGGCTTCGACATTTATACAGCTCAACGTGAGGAAGATTTCCACGGAAGTCCACGGTAAGTCTTGAGCGTGAGATATCAGCTGGGAGCAGGCGCCGAGAACTTAATATACAATTCAGACAACGTCCATCTTAGACGAGTTATTTTTAGAATTTTTTTTTACATGGGCCGCGGTAACCGAGTGGTCAGACCTGTCGCCTTCCTCCAAGGCGACCCGTGTTCGATCCCAGGCGTGGTCAGCGGGTTCTCTCGGGTATATCCCATTTCCTATTTAATTCTGACGCCTCTCCATTGGGGCCCCATTCAATGTCATCCTCTAGGCAAGCATATGTCTACATGTGCCCAGTTGTAAGTCTTTGACTAACCTCCTCATACGACATTCATTTGTTAGTCAGATAATTAGTTGAAACTCATCTAGCGGGTATCAGTTAAAAAACAACCGATAATCAATTAATATTTACTTAATTTTATTTAGAGTGAATGACTCCTGAATTAGACAGTTGGCTGAGCAGGTAGGTATTAACGTCTCGCCAACAGCCAGGTCTATTGGCTTAGACCGACAATGAACGAGAAAGGTATCGACCTTGGCCCATAGTTATGGATAGAGATACGTGAATTTCGCATATGTTATACGTTGTTCCAAAATTATATTTATAAATTTGATTGTTTGTTTACCAAAAGCGGGAAAAGGTAGACAGGTGAAGTTTAAGGTACAAAGTTCATGCACCTAAAGTTTTGGCAGCCATTTAACAGATTTAATACATGTTAGTACCGCCAGAAGGATTGTGTCCTGCTGGAAGGACAGCTACAATAAGGAGAAAGTTATTTAACTGCATCCTGCTAGCAGGACTTTCATTAAACTGAAGCCAAGTACAAAAGTCCTTCCAGAAGAGCTTCTAGCAGGACGCTCTCTTGTACAATCTATCATTAATGTGTGTGCAATATGAAGCACACAGGAAATCTAAGCGATACTCCAGTTCCTCTCACGTCTCTCTAGCATGTCCTCATTAACGTGTTCAATTGTCGCTGTTATGTGAGCTCGAAGTTCCAACAGATTTCAAAAAGAGGTTTGGTAGAACACGCCTTTCACAAAGCCTAATAGAAAAACAATTCAGTGAGGTTATTTCTGGAGACCTTGGAGGCCAGGAAATGGTACCTTCTTTTCATGTACCGTGATTATGAAGTGTGTCGTCCAGAGTCGTCCGAACGACCACAGCCCAGTGCAAAGCACAATCCTGCTGCAGCATGGTGCCACACTCTAAAATAGTTTGTAAATTTGACACACGTGCGTACAGGAGCGCTAAGAAAGTATGTATGGTAGAATTGTTTCTAAAACATCCATGGTATAAAACAGACAAATGTATACTGAAGTTACCAGACTTGTATTGTAACAGTTGTAAAAGTTTGTATATTTACAAGTCGGAAGTATGGTAACACTACCATACTGAGTTTAGGTGAATTACTTTCTAAACATTTTAAGAAGGTTTTTTTTACAGTGAAGCTGCAGATATTCAACCAGAGGATTCGAAAACCTCCATCGAGGTTATCGAGGCCTCTGCAAAGTAAAGAGGGTCCCACCACGTCACGGTCACAAAGCAGACCATACCACACGTTCATCTGCGGACTGACTCTCGCAATTTCAATGCTAAAATAGGGGTTATCAGAGCACCACATTCTCACATTGTGGCGGTCAACTTGCGTGTTAGAATCTCTTGAGTGACGGAACTGTAAGGACAATCTTGAAGCGCGTATCAAATATCGCATAGCCACTGCTAGCCAATCACTTCACTAGTGTGTAAGATTCCCGCCAGCCTATTTTTACTATGGGACTTTAAGTGGTGACCAGATAATTTTATTGGTGAAATGTCTGCAGCAAAGTTCAATGCACATTTCTATCTGAGATAGTATACTTTGACGTACTGGAAAGGCCGTTTTTAGTTGTGTTTGAGGGCTTAGAAACAGTGCTTTTAACCCCCGACGCAAAAGAGGGGTGTTATGTTTAACATGTGTATCTGTGTGTCTGTTTGTGGCATCGTAGCTCCTAAACGGATAAACAGATTTTGATGGATTTGATTTTGTTTGAAAGGTGACTTGATCGAGTGTGTTCTTAGCTATGATTCAAGAAAATCTGTTCAGTTGTTTGAAGATCATCAGCTCTTTTATAGTTGTTGAAAGGATGTGAGCAACTTCTACTGGTCTGATAGATTCGAAATGTAGTATATATAAATGTCAGTAAGTATTTTGTCTTTGCAATGACATTTTGTCATTGCCCGAAGTGTTTTTTTTCCTACGCTGATTCAATGGGCACACGTGGAATAGTTTCGTAAAGAAACGTTTCTCTGAACATACGTAAACGCTTTTGAAGCGAGCGGTAGGCGGTCCCCTTAAGACACGTGCCAGAGCAGGATAAGGGAAGACCCTGGCGCATTGCGGGCAGCGTATAGGAGCTGGGAGAACAGAGGACGTGCGGTTAGCTGCGGGGATGCATGTGTGTGGGTATGTGTGTGTGTGGGCGGCTCCGGGCCCGAAGAGCGAGACGCGGGCACATCTTGCCCCCTCCCCTTCTTCCTCGTGCCGCCTCGTCTTGTCCCGGTGTATCGATCCCAGCCGCCAAGGAGCGGCTTGCTCGCACGCTACAGAGGCTCCTCTGCCTGCAGCTTCCCTGCTCTGCTCCTGTCCGGGCCAGTGCCCCTGCGAACCAAGCAGCCCGCCACGCGCGCATGCCATGCGCGTTATCGAAGCGAGCGGCCGGTGGAGAACCACACTGCGCACTACGAACACAACAGTGAAGATATAACATAGGGTAAAATGCAGTCTAACGCCTTAAATGACAACGCAAAGGAAGTTTATCCTCCTAGTACACATAATCGAAGGAAATTATACATTATAAGATTTTAAATTGCGACATAAATTTTACTGCAAATATAATTTCGATTTTTAATGACTATGACAACAATTTAAAGTACAGATTCACACAATTGTTTCAAAATAGCTCAACTCTAATTACAAAAGAAGTAAATGTAAGACAGTAAATAATATAATTTCAGAATAATGTTTTTTTCACATAAACACAAATTAAAGACTATTTGTAAGTATATAAATCAAATGTATTCAAGGGGACGTAACATGTTCACATTAAAAATTAAATAAAAGATTGACACCAGAACACAGACTATTTAACAATCATAAACTTTTACACCTGCACAAATCTGTACACATTTAGTAAATGCCATTTTCGACAATAGAAATTCGCTTTTTTTTCCGGTAGCAGACTGCAAATAAAGTTTCTGTGCGCTCGTTTGACACCACCGAATGGCTGGCAATGCTTCTGTCTGAACAATAATGATAAGTTAGCGATGAATGACCACTCCCTTGTTAAGCGGTGATGCAGGTAGTTGGCATTGAACGACGATCTGTCACATACAATATCATAAAAATTTATATATACATATATATATATATACACACACACACACACACACATTCACACACACACCGAGTGTCCAGAAACAAACTCATTATAAACTCACCACACGAATCCTGTAATATATTGGAGACGAAAATGTTAGTAGCAAAATGTAAGGCACTTTATGTGCGCAATGTGGCATCACTGCACAGAGATGGTCCCTTCTTGCGCTCCATGACCAGGTATTATTTCATGTATGTTCATTCAAGTAAACGTAGAATCATTTTTGGATTGCTCAGGATTTTAACCTGGACCCATAATACAGGATGAGTCGGGAGGAAAGGTACATGCTTTGAGAGGTGATAGTACTGGTGATTCTGAACAAAATGTTTCTAATAAACATATGCCCTTTTCTTAACCGTTTCAGAGAAACATAATGAAAACAACAAGGAATGGGAAATGTGCAGGTGACGGTAAATGACGCTACTGTTATCTTATGTTGTGTGTAATTTTGTACCTTTCCACACGGTGGCGCTCTAAGCAAAGTGCAGTTGTTTACCTCGGTCTCAGTCCTACAGTGATTGCCCTAGTATTGGGAACTACAGTGTTGTTACATGTATAGTGAATACAGTTCAGTGTAGTAAAAATGCCACAGGTCTTCACACATTCAGAGTATTCTGACATGATGTTTGTCTACGGTTTCACCGATGGGAATTCCAGAGCCGCTATTCGTGAGTACGAACGACGATTTACTAGTCGCAGAGTTCCAGATAGCAGGGTGTTTGCAGGATTGCGTGATTGTGGTACGCTTCCCAGAGTAAATGTTGTATCCGAACGTCCCGTACAACAAGCTCTTAATGAAGTTAAAAACATTCTTCAGATACTAGAACGCAGCCCAACAACTAGCTCGAGACGAATTGCTGCTCAAATTCATATTCCACAAACAAGAGTGATACGCACAGTACACGAGCAGGGTTTGTATCCATATCATCAACAGAGTGTACATCTGTACGAAGGAGTTGATGTCCTCAGGCAAGAATTCTGTCAGTGGATCATTGTCAATGATCGATTAATTCCACGTATTCTGTTCACTGATGAGTCAACATTTACCCGCAAAATAATCAACAACACACGCAACTCTCACATATGGGCAGACGAAAATCTACACCCTACTGTAGAAAGGAATTTTCAACGACGTTTCTCAGTTAACTTGTGGTGCGGTGTTATTTGTGACCAACTCATCGGTCCAGTTGTTTTAGATATTCGTCTTAATGGACTGTACTGTAGTGCGTTCTTATGTCTGTTAAACTAGGAACAACATTCCACACTGACTGTTAATTCTATCGGGACTGTTCCTACAACAATACGTTCTGTGTAAGGAAGGAATTACATTACTTCTTCTACAACACATTGTTGTTGGAGCACTACAGGTACTACCAGTAATACAAATTGAAGTGCTGTTCCTGTGTTAAGAGAACTCTGGTACCTACAAAGATACTTTACTTTCAGTGTGTGACCCATGACTGTAAAGGTAAAATTTTTTATGTTAAAATAAATAGTAACTATAATAACATTGTAATAAAAATATATGTTAATATGTGTTAATGAAAGCATGTTACAAATTTTGCGAGATTATTCCTTACAAAAAAAATGGGTGAAATTATATAGAAAATGCAAGTTTTTTGTTGGAACAATTCTCAGTGGAGAAATTCGCGATTGAAAATTGACACCGAAAATTAGCATTTGTTAAAATAACCAAAAGGATACAAACAAAATTAATAAATGTCAGGGTGCGTTTCAGTAATAATAAGATCTGACATTCAGTGGAAAAAATTTTTAGAATACCTTACACCTCGCTTTTAGACTGCCTGTAAATTTATGATCTCTAGCAGATATTTAAAAAAATAAAATTAGAATATGTTTGTTACGCATTGAAGGTTATACATTACTTTGGTACATTTAAGTCCGCGAAAATTTACACTGTAACGCTTACCGGCATACAACTAAATAAAAAAAAAAAAAGAGGGTCTCTGAATGAAGACGACAGCGTTAAACAATACTCCCATCTATAGGCTGGCTATGCTACTGACCAAACTGTGCACGAGCGACATTTTTAGTGTTCTCTAAGTAAACTATGCATTGCTATTAGAACTTATTTTGAAAGATGGGTTGCTAAAAGAATTAAACTGGATCACCAAAAATAATGTTGTCAATGTCTGCCGATTATTCTAAGTAACGATAGTAAAAAATTAAGTAAAAATAAACAAAATACACTAGCATGTCTTCCTTATAGAACCGCCTACTTTAATAGAGTGAAACTTAACGTGCAAGCTTTCGGACATTGAAATATAATCTGTACGTGTCTCATCTTAATATATAAATAAAATGAAGTGTCATGACACACTCACTCACTCATCAACGCATAGCCCAAACCGCTGGACCTAGAACCATCAAATTTTGATAGGAGCTTCCCCTTGACCCATAGGCACCCGCTAAGAATGGATTTTTCGAAATTCGAAAATTAAGGAGGTGAAAAGGGGTGAAATGTGTTTCCAAAGAATCCCTGATATCTCATTAACCGGAAAAGCTATCATAAATTTTTAACTTCAAAATATTGCCTAAACAAATTCATATTTGTGAATTTTTCGATTTTGTGAAATTCGATAATTAGGGGGGTGAAAAGCCATAAAATATGTTTTTCATTAATCCGTGATTTATCCTAAACCATTTCAGATAGTGAGTAGATTTTTTCTTTAAAGTGATGCTTAAGTAAATAACTAAAAAGTGTTTTTAGAATTTTATGAAATTCGTCCTTGAAAGCTCTTCAAAAAATTAAACGTGTTTTTAATTAATACCACTTATCTCCTAAACCAATGCAAATACTGAAATGGTTTTTGCTTTAAAATAAATCTTACGTAAATATAAAAACAATAATTCCTGGATTCTTCGAAATTCGTCCTTGAAAGTTGTTAAAAAAATATAATGTGTTTTTAAATAATCATGTGTGCCGCTTATACCCGTTGAGATATCGAGATGATAAGAAAGAAACTTATGTAAATACCTACAAATCGAATTCAGGATTTTATGAAATTCGAAAATTAAGGATGTGAAAAGCAGTAAAATGTTACAGTCTCCCCAAAAACGAGAATGATCTTGGAGAAATAATTCAACAGTTATTTCTTTTTGCCAACCGACTCAAAAATAAAATCTCTTTGGACTGTAGCCTGCACATACGAAAGAATTACCACAGCCTGCCTTTAAGCATTCACTTAGGTATTGTATAAAGTTTGTGGTGTGGGAGGGGTGGGGTTACGGGTTCGTATCCCGTGCAAGACTTTGCGATGGGAATTACTTTGAATGACATCATACGAGCATATTGTGCGCGCTCTTTACACTGAGCTAAGACAATTTATAGTTCACTGTAATTGAGTACGCTAGCTGTTAAATGCCTTCATCACATATTGTATCCAGAGTTACAGTTTACATTACATAAATTCATGCGGGCAAAGCCGCAGCCGGCCAGTTATTTTATAAATAAATAAATATGAATTATAAACAAATATGTTCTGCAATTAAAGTACGCTCAGCAATGTGGGCTGACTAAATCTGTTTGTATTTGTTGTTTTAAAGATATACAGAGAATATAGTAACACCATCAATTTATACGTAATTTAAAGTTACTTACTCGTTTCTATAGTACACGCGGGCGAAGCGACAAAGATTGACAGCTAGTTTATTATGTAACACTAGTGGCAACAGTAACTAACTGAAGCAGTTATTGTGTTTTTAATTAATTTTTTATTATTTTTAATGTTGCAAATTTGTGCTATCGTTGCACTGTGTAGTCCAAGAAAGCCATGTACACAAAAAACACGAAACAAAGAAAACGTGACAACGAAGTGAAAACACATTATTAAAATAAAAATACATTCTACATCCTGTGAGGAATAATGCCACATACAAGATAACTACGTTTCTTGCGGTATTTATATGGATTTTTATTGTATATATTCAGATCACAGGTAATCTTGGCTAGTTTCCTTTGTTGTTTTTGTCTCACCTCGATTTCTGGGACTACGTAAATAATTTTACTATCCGAAAATCTCTGCGCGAGAGGTTTATGTATGTTTAAATTATTGTCAAATGAAAATGCGATTATTTTTGGAATTCGATTACTATAGAGGTCTAGATATTATCATGTTTAATATAATAAAAACCAGAGTTTTCAATTTTTTTTTTGATCTTATGGTTTCAAGCCCTTATTTTTCTGTAAATAGTTTTTAATTTTTTACTCGAAAGTAAAGTATACTACTGCATTGTGCTATATAAATAAACGTCCGCTGATAAATTATATATTCGGCAAAAAATCTCATCGAGTTTTGATGAGTAGTTCACATTTTATTGACGATAGAGTATTCCAGTCGTCCATACCTCTTAACGTAGTGGGAAGTAACAACCATGGATACCATCAATTTAAGTAAAGATCCGTCTACCAGTGGCTAATGTAGTACACCGCCTGCTTGCTAGATGGCAGGGCATCGTGTATAGAGGAATCGATACTCACATCCACAGTTTCTCATCACCGCTACCTCTCCAACTTGCCAGAGTGGCTCTGTCAGCTGCGCTAAACCGCTGCTAACACATTGTAACGTGGAAGAAAAACTCCATGCGAAATGTCAGTCTTGCTCCTGATATCGTACAAGTTCAGGCCACAGAATAGGCAGGTACACAGATGCGAAATGTTATGGCAGGGCCATTTGATGTTAGCATACTCTGTAGGTTGTTGGCTATACTATAACGTTAAGGCTGTATCCGAATAGTCGGCATAAACTCGTTAAATACGCGCATTAGTTTATAGTCCGTCTCATATAATAATTCATGTTTTTGACTGTTGTGTTGGCACTACTTCTTACAAATGTTACCATGGTATAAGAAGAGTTTTCCTCTGCCACAAGTAATTTTTTCACATACACGTTCAGTTGACTCTCAAACTGTGCAGTTTAAGCATTTTTCTGTACAAATTTGTACATATGACAGATTTCAGAACTGTCAAAAAAAATTATTCTTATTAAAGACAGACTAAATTATTTCTTGGTACATACTTGTCCAGACTATTTGGACATATTAACACCTTTCCATACTATAATATTGAATCTACATCAGTAACAAACGGAAAACAAATTACATTTTGAATGGAACTACCAGCTAGTTAACATGTTCGAAAAAGCGTTACGTAACGGATATTGAAATACAATAAGAAAATATTGACTTTTTCCTGCACTGAACAGATAATAACAAATAAGTAAAATAATGACTTTATCAATAACTTGATAATATTACAAACATAATTTAATTGCAGCATAACATATTTTCGGAAACATTTAGAGTATACAAAGAGTAACTGATGTCGATAGAGTACGTTTATTTGCATACATCTCAAATACATTTCGAAAAAATACGTAATAATGTGCCATCAAGGGCAATATGTAACCTTCACCGAACATCAAAATCAACTCAAGCGGCCTAAGCTAGTATGCTGAAACACCAAACAAATAAGCTACATCTTAATGCGTGTCAAAGATAGAGCTTCTGTGTACTATACTGACAGTTCAGAAACTTGTAATAAATGCTTGGTGACGTCACATGTAGTGCCTAGAACAGATACGTACATACAGTACTTGAAGAGAATTCTGATACAACCTAAAGGCCGATAGTTCAGTCTGATGGGAAAATTTTTGGTGTTGAGGTAAGGTAAGTGGGCTTTAACATCTCGTCGACAGCGAGGTCATTACAGACGGCGACACACAACTTGGTACAATGAGCTGTGAGAGAAGTCAGCCATGGCCCTTATCAAAGAACCATCTCAGCATTCGCCTGGAGCGATTTCGGGAAACCATGGAAAACCGAAATCAGGATGACCGGAGCCGGGAATCAAACCCGGGTCCTCCCGAATTCAAGTACATCGTGTTGCCGTTGCGCCACTTTGCTGGTTTTCGTGTTAGGGTGAAACTGGAAAATTTCTTAAGAGAAATCTCACATATATTATATCGTTAAGTACAGTCAGAAGATACTGTACAGCGTACACACGGCGAAAAAAATTTTTTTCACTTCGTGCACCCACTTGTTACTGCAACGAATGTTATTTATTTTATTGTTTTTTTTAATTCCTGGACTAATAATAATTTGGCGCTCATGTGTTAATTTTTATTCCGTATTTCCATGATGCTAAGTTAACAAAATGTAAAACGAATATTATGAAAATACGTCATCTAGCCGGAAGTGGTAGGTTACTACCAACTTTGTTGATACGATAAAAAAAATTCCAATGCCATAGCAACATGTTTACTGTAGCTGTGAGTTGTCTAGCCCACGGTCTATGAATATAAGGTCTCGACACTGCGGAATAAAATATGACTCCTTTTGTGTCGCTACACTAGTAGTCTTTTAGTGGAAGATTAGTCTTGTTTTCTCTTTGGCTTAGCAAGATTTCACAGCTTAAAATGTGTTGCTATCGGAATTGTCTGTATTATATAAAAAAAATTGAAAATCTAGAGAATGTATATGCAATTTTTATTGAAACACATTTTCAGCCATAAAATTTAGTTATTTTATGTAAAAATTTATAATAATTCAATGTAAAATTTATAAAAATTCAATTTGTATTAATTATTTTAATAATATTTTTTTTCCAGATGACTTATGCTATTGAACCGTTGTATAAACAGTTCCAAACGCGTGCCAATGCATTTATGGATACGAAACTTACATCTAAAATAATAACTTACCTTACTAACATAATTTTATATAAATAATTGCGAAAATTATAAAACCTCCAGATGCAAACATGGCAAACCTTCCAGTAAATGACTACTAGCGCTCGGCGACATGAAGGGGTCACTTTCTCTTGCTGGAGAGCATACGCGGTGTCAAGACCTCTTCCTCTTAGTTCGTGGGCAAGCCATGACATAATTTCTCACAGCTGAATGCACTTCGAAACAACTCCTCCATATTAATCAATAAGCTATGACAGCTTGACCTCAATTAAATCTGCTAATGTTCCATCTGTATGTTTGTCTCACCTCTGATGACAGCCCGTTTCGTCTGTCTCGTACAATCTGATTCTTTCTCTGGAGATACCTGAAGACGCAATTCTACCAACGTTATCAACGAACACTAGACGACTTACTGAATGTTGCTGTCCGTCGTGAAATCGCAGCAGGCATGATTAGGGGGAATATGTTCTCTAACATTTTCTATTCCTTAAACGATATTTATACAAAGACAGTTATTGCGTAACCATCTTAACGGCGAGAATTTACTCGATGGCTGAAAATGGTGCCGTGACTGTCTTTTGAAAGTCTCGTGACTCTCTTTATCTAAGTATAGGCTTTTACGAGTGTATTGTTACTTGTGGAAGCGCGTGAAAATATTCGACATTTTAAAGTTATGTTTTACATTCATCCGTATAGGGAAACTAAACCGACACAAATGTGGCTGAGAAGGAGACAGAATTATTAATGCAGTACACTAACTTCTCACTAGAGACGAATGCTTTTAGGGACGAATGAAATTGATATTATAACATTAAATCGGATATCTAAAAAGGACAAATATTATTTATAATACTTAATATTAGTACTTAAAAAAACCCATTGTAAAAATTGAGAACATATGATATTGTTAGATGCATAAAGGTTTGCCAGAGCTCAGATTATAGTGTTACCAAGCATAATGAAATTATGGTAACGAGATATGTTAGAGAATATGACAGATATACACTCACGAGAGTCTCTGAAAAGCCAGTCACAGCTGACGATATTTGCCGAGTATGAAGTTATATAGAGAATAAACCCCCAGTCAGTGGCGTAGCCCGGATTTGTGTAAAGGAGAAGGACTTAACCTGAGAATAATATAATGAGCACCGACCATCCCTTAAACGAGGGGTCAGGGTGCCCTTCCTCGGGAAAAATGTGGATTTCTAGGTGCAAAATAGTGCCATTTTAGCAATTTTCATTACGAAACATCGAACATTCAAAACTAGTCTCTCGAGGAGCAAAGGGGAGGGTTTATTACCACAACCACCTCCCTCCCCTTTTTGGTAACGCTCCTGCCCACAAGAGAGGAACACGGTGCTTTTTAGAGAGACTTAAAAGAGTGCGTGTAGATAAATAAACGCTGAAAACATCAATTGATTCCTACGCTTTTTTCGAAGCCAATGTGGATAAAATACTCAATGACAATCCTAGATAATGGCATTTGCCTACTTTATGAGTAAATATTTATCCATAATTACTAATTCGCGTGATATCTTGCGCCGCAGTTAAATGCACGAGGTTTCGGCGTCAGAGATTGTGCCACAGTAGTTCGTAACACTGGAAACGATTATGTTTAAAACGTTGGCTAAAACAATTGTCTAGGATTGCTATTGTTTAATTTTCGCAAGTTGGCTTCAAGAAACCTACAGTTATAGATTAATACTTTTAGCGATGAATTATGCACCACGCCCTCTTAAGAAGTGCATAGGAATAGGCGGTCGTCATTCGGAGGATATAATATTTAAAACCGCGTGAATTAATATGTTTGTGTAACATAAATATAATGCACTGCTCGTCCAACCTACTAAAACCAACTTTTTTATGTTAATAACGTTGTTTTGTTATTTGTGTAAAACATGTAGGTGGTGTTTCTGCCGCATCTTTTTATAACTTGTTCCGTCAGGAAACACAATACTCTCTTTCAAGCAACGTAAATAGAACAAAATGTAAATGGTTTGCTTTTTCGCCAAGTACAAATTTCTCAGCTGTGTATAAATACGTCTTAACACATCACCCGAACGGCTAAACTTAAAAAAACTTTAGGCTACCTTTATGGAAATAGTAAGTCCTAGATTATGTTTATAAATAAATGGTATGGAACTAGATAGGCGAAAATACTAGCATGAAAAACAAAATTTCCAACATAACGAAATCATTTTAAAGGTTCGTAGATTTGCATATCTGCTGAAAAAAAGTTACCTTTTTCTGGCTTCCGTAAGAAAATAAATAAATAATTAAAGTTTTTACTAAACAATATTTATATTAACACACAGAAGAACGGAGAATGAAATAGTATGTATGAAAAAATACTCCATTCTGTAAATGTGTTGATATTCTTACATTGATTGTACGATGCAGATGTACATTTAAAACATCAGTAGTTCATTGCCAACAAAAACAAAAATTTTAAAGTTTCAATAAAATCCCGTTTAACTTATTAATAAAGATTACCTCAGTATAAATTGATAGAATGAATAAGTCCGATAAATTAATTTTTTACTCGTGTATTAGATAAGCTACTGACTTTGTGACAGCTCGGTGGAGTAAGTAAGCATGCTAGTGGAGCGAAGAGGGGCAGTACAATGATTCCAAATATTATAATTATTACTATTTTAATTTCGTGGATGCAACCATAAGCAGCCAAAAGTATGAATACATCGCTTCGCATGGAGAAGCCTATAACGCAAAGAACATCATACTTTAGTAATGGAAGAACTAGGCCAGATAAATTATTTTTTTGATCTCTCGCACTACGGAACAAGTAAACTAACATTTCGTCTGATGAATTCGTAAAAGAAACGTCGTACCGTACTTTGCCTAGTTTTGGGGTTAATATGGAAAAAAAATACTGTAAGTAAAGGTTTGAAGAATCTCAACATGAAGACTTCACCGTTCACAACATTATTAATAAACAGTACTTTAAAAAGACGAGTATTATGAGATCCTCCCATGGAATGAAATGAAACAGGGGGTGCGAAGTTACCCATAAGGGTGAAAAGTAACATCACTTTATGGTAATTAATAAAATTGTTTTCGATCAAGTCGAAAGGTACCGCAAGTGTGGGAGACTTTGGACGCGTATGGGGTGACATTGTGAAATTATACACACACACATTTATATATATTTTTTGTCGCATATATGGTATCCGGTGAATAAGAAATTCACTTGCAAAAAATTCCGAATACAAATGTATCTACATGATCTTGAATTAATATTTACTAACAGTGGACAGTTATGGAAAATAAAAATAACACAAAAGTGTCCCAAAGTCACCCCATGTGCCCAAAATCACCCCCCGACTTTCGGTATATTTAAAAATCAATTAAATATGTTAGACCGGTTAAGTGGACTTTTTAAAGAACAATATTTCCATTGCGTTCAGGTAATAAGTATTGTTGTGTTTACAGTTTGAGCAAACCTCAGTGGCAAACTTTGTAGTTCCACTGATGAATAATTAACGCAGTGTACGCTACCTACAATTTCAAGTGTCTTGCCAACGTAATAGATGACAATTAGCCCAAGAAGGCCCATGGGTAGGGAGCCTAGATTTTAGTGAAAATACTGTTTTCAATCAGCTTGCTGTAACGCCTTATGCGTACAGCCAGTTTTTTTTTTTTTTTTTTTTTTTTTTTTTTTTTTTTTTTTTTTTTTTTTTTTTTTTTTTTTTTTTTTTTTTTTTTTTTTTTAAAGAATTCTGCAACCACTTGTTTCAATGCCTTACGTGCACACCAGCAACACTGCTTCGTAGTTATTGGTAGAATATAGTTGGAAAGAGGCGTGGCTCATTTGACTGTACCAACCAGAACAACGTAACCGCAACACCAACACGTCCGTGATTTGCGGGTAGGACCCCGAGTCGCCGAAAGTTAAAATCTTCCAATCACTGACCATAAAGCAGTGAAATATATGTGCACATAAGTAGAGGTACGTCAATTTCGCGGATTCATCTTGTAGCAGCCTAGACTTGTCAGTCCTATACACCCACTGGCCACAATCGATTATCTAATGGCTTATAATCGTACAAGTAGGTATCAAGCGATAACACTTCGCATTATTTCCTTATTTACTACTGGCTTGTAGTAGTCAAACGCGTTTCGTAACAGCCGCCAGCAAGTCACAGACATGACAATGAAGTATACATAATTGGCGTTCAACCTGACCTGGAATGTATCTGCGAAATTTACGTACCTCTACACATAAGGCATTGAAACAAATTGATGCAGAATTCTTTTCACCAAAAATCAATGGCTCTACTTATGCGCACATTAACAACTTTGTTTTATTGTTATGGACAGCGTGTTTTTGTTCAGACACGTCGCTCATTTTACTGCGGTAATTTTGATAAGGTAACTGAAGACCACACGTATGTGATTAATGGAAAGAAACCCGAGACGTGTGTGATTTCAAAACATGCAATCATTGAAACATGAGGCAGAGCTGAAGAAGTGAGGAACTGAAGCAAGTTGGTGCTAAGATCTTTTCACCAAAATCTAGGGTCCGTACCTTTCCTGGCATGCCGAAGAAGTATAATTTATTTTGGCAGAATTTGCTGCTGAAACATAGTGCAGATGGCAAAGTAGCCTGCTGAGAAACAGAGGCAATGAACTTTCCTTCGATCCATCTTGTCTATCGGTCTAATTTGCCGACACGCCGCGAGCCGTATTAATTCCTTGGGCCGGAGGTGTGGCTCCAACTGAAGACAGGCGTACCCGACGTACGCGCGGGCTGGCTACGAGCCTCCTGAATGTGGGTTTCTCGGCCATAAATAACAGTTAACGCCCAGCGAACACAGCGAGGTGGCAAGATAACTAGCGACCGGCGCTGCATTATACCTCGCGAGCCCCTCACAGTGGGAGGTGTCAAATTACAGTGGTCCGGCCCCGGGCGATCGTAAATCCTCGTCCATTTTCGGCGGCGCTCGTGTGGCCGACCAGCGGCCGAGAACCATCAAGACCTCCTCTACCTGCCCCTGTACCCTCTCTGCACCTTCACATAGTGATCGCGTGCCGCGCGCTATGCTAATACTCGACCGCAACTTTAATTTCCGCTCCGGGGAATTTGTCCGTGTCCCTTCTCCGCCACATTCAATTTCGCCGCGTCCTCCCCACCCTCTTCCTCGGACGTGATTTATCGCGGATCGTCATTAACATTCATTAAACACTTCTCTCTGGCACCCGTGTTCTTCTTCTTCCCCATCCTTCATAAATATCTTCCCAACCACCACCCCAATTCTTTCTCCACCGTCGCCCCAAGCCATCATTCCCAGTAGCGGGTCAAACTTTTCAGCCGACTAGATGTCGCTTCTGTTTCGTCCATCTTGAAACTTGACAGTGTTATGAAAAAAAAAAAAACATTGAACCCACGTTTCAAATTATATCCTACAAAATAAAATTCACGTCTAGAGGAATCTGACAAACTTACTAAGCATGATAACCTCATATTAATGAATATATACCACAGATTTTTCAGGAAACCGTAACACATAATCACCTTGAGGACATTCACCATACTTCATTGTTATTTGTATGTAGATTTGAGGGATGACTCTTTTTTTTTTTTATAACACTGTCCAACTACAGCTCACGAACTGTTCACCTACATTCGTATTTTGCCCTCACATGCACCCTCGAGGGAAATAAATATGCAACCCATCTCACGTATGTTGTAAGATTAGGGTTACCAGACGTCCTCTTTTACCCGGACATGTCCTCTTTTCAATGCCTCGCAAACTGTCCGGCCGGATTTAAGAAAAATGGGCCAAATGTCCTCTTTTTCAAGAACAGACAGCCAAGACGTACTTTTTATAATATGGTCTCTGTGTCACGAAATGTTTAGGAACGGTGCCGAAAAGCCTCGCGCTTATGTGCGATTTCTTTGCTTTGGAAATTTTTATGTTGTTCGATTGTTATACATATATTTACAGAAAGTACAATTGTCAGCCTATGTTGAATACTATTTCACTCTGTTTTATTTTATTGTGCTGGAGTTTATTTCTAGAAATTATGTTTGCTTTTTTTTTTTTTTAATTTACTCTACTAAACTACAAGATTATAAAGTAACTGATTTATACATTTTCATTAAAAAAGGTTTATGTTGTACTTCAAATGTTTTGTAATTGTCCTCTTTTTTAATGCTTTGAACAAGTATGTGTCCTCTTTTTGGGTTACACTGCTGTGGCAACCCTATGTTAGATGAACTGTGCTGGCAGTAGTAATAATAGTGGAGTTAGAAGAGTTAGTGGTAGAAGTATTGATGGCAGTAGTGTGGGTAGTAACAATTTATGTAGTAGGGGTAGTAGTGGAAATAAAATTAGTAGAGGTAGTTGTACTTAGCTAGTACAAGTAGTGTGTAGACTTGGTAGTGGTAGGGGCCGCGATGGTCGGGGGTCAGGTCTTACGCCTCCCACCAAGGCGATCCGAGTTCGATTCCCGGCGGGGTCGAATTTTCTCATATGGAAATCGTGCCGGACGATGCGACGGGTTTCTCGGGGACCTTCCGTTTCCCCAAGCCCCCTCATTCCATATTCACCACATATCACCCTTCACTAGCGCTGAAGATCTCGATGCTAAGCGCTGACCAAAAAATATCTCATTCTCTCACTCAGTATTAGTATTGGTAATTGTAGTGGTATAAGTTAGATGGTAATAAATGGGGTGGTAGGGGTTGTAATGGCAATAGTTGTATACGCGGTTCGGGATAAAGCGAGTACACTTGACGTCCCTGCTAATTTATATTTCCAGCCAGTTTGTATCGTTTCGTTGTACATAAATATGACTAATGCCACATGCTTTAGTTTGTATCACCTGTGCGATGATTAAATCTATATTCCATAACTCAGAATACTGTTGTTTATCATATTTAATCATAATGTACACAGGTGACAAATAAAAGCCTATGTCGTCAATTGCAGTCTCAGTTTTTTATAAACACTTGCGTATTAACGTCTATATAATACGAGATACTGAGCATACACTGCTTAATTTATACTCAGTACATTCCCTTGAACTTATCTCCAGAAAAAAATAGTATAAATTTTTTTGCTTAAGCTACCTGCTGATATAACAAAGTCATCTTACTATAAGACCCTGCCATTTTAAGTATCTACTCACAATTAACAAACTGTTGTTTATTTTTTCTTAGTATATCCACAGTTTTTTTAAGTGTATCAGTTACCAAATAAATACCGCTCTCTGTTAGCGTTCAAATGAGAGCGCGCGAAGCACATGTACGTGATCGAAGGTAAGGCCTGTGAAAGAAAACACGCAGTGTTCACGTTATTGCAGCTTGTAATCAGGGGTGTCCGTAATGCTCGCCACGTGTAGTGGCAGACAGGCATTGAGCGTAAAATACCATGCACGAATTGGTGGTATTAGGCGATTGTAACACATAATGTCGTGGGAACCTATGAGTGTGAATGAGATAGGTGTGAAGAACCTCGAGAAATCTCTTTGAACAGCGACATCGTCCAGCATGTTACACAATGCAGAAATCCGGGCATAAAACCCTATTTCTCAGGTAGACGACAATGTCATACCAATGTGCTATGGAAGAAATGTAAAATAATCGACACTAATATTGACACACATATTGTAACTATTCATGAACGGTAACGATTACCTGTGACATTGACCTTTCCGACGTTTGGTGTATAACAATTTTCGATATCACCTACAATACTGATCGATGTAATTAAGTAAGAGACGTTCATTAACATTATAAAAGCCCTCATTATTATCAAACCATCGGTATTGTGCAACTGACAGTGTTATGGAACCCGTAAAATATGTATTTAAATAAATTCATTCCACAGTAATGATACTTACATCGTACTTTTAACAGAACCGACACTGACCGTTTTACAGACATTATGCAAAGTTTAGATGTATTTGAAATCGTTCATGTTTCACGTGTTGTAGATATAATTACTATACACGCAGTGTATTTATCACGATCTACAATCGATAAATTAATAATAAGTACATAAATCCCTAGTTGGGCGTATATATGTTTACTTACGTTCGACTGTAACAGTGAAACACATGTACTGCTGACGTTTCTGTCTGATTAAAACACTATCATAAAACAATACGAACATTCGCTTGACCCGTTACCAATTTAACTCTAGTCACGCCGCAGCAGCGCGCGCTGGTTAGTAGCTTGTACACCCCTTACCGCTTATAAGGTATCACGCACTCTTGTTTACAAACTATAACTCTCACATCTCGGCGAATGAACTATAGATTACGAATTCGATTTACTATCTGTCAAAACTTGACTTAGCGCCATTATCAACAGTTAAACAGGTTTCCTGTAGCCAGACGTATGTCAGAATGGATTTCTGTAACTTTTTTTTATAGCAGGCAATCACTCACAGTTTTTTTTATTACCAAACAGCAGAAGAGGAAATACTTGCCTATTTGAAGAAGGTGTAACAGGAAATAGAAAGTGTCAGCTCCAACCTGTAGGCTTACTTTTTTGGTTACCAGCAAAGGAAAGTATTTGTAGAAGAAAGTGACAATAATGGAAGATTTAACAGAAAAAAATTTTCTGGAAAAATTGTAAAAAACCCAATAGGAATAAAGTGAAAATTTATTAGTTCAGACATATTTATTTATATACCTGTATATTTACTTATTTGTACGTAACTTTACTTGTCACATGTTGTTGAAGAATCACAGACACTTTTTTTTTGGAGTTGTCCATAACACCGAATTTTCGGAGATACCAAGGAAGTCGGATTGGAAGGTGGTCACGAAGCTATCTGCTGCTACACAGTATCTAGAGGAAAATCCTTGATTCGCCTGTGACGATGATGTGTGATGATATCGTAGTCTCCAAAAGGTGTTGATGGTGTTTCGGTGATGGAAAGCTATTCTGAAAAATTGTGCAACTATTTCTTGTATGAACTGAAGAAGAGGGTGTACGCAGGCAAGTTGGATAGAAGTGTGTCAGCTGTGTTAAAAGTTGATACCGTAAGGGTCAGGATGGGAAGGTTTTTGTTGTAGGTCCAGATGATTGGAAGTTTGCATGAGGGCGGGATGTATGCCCAGAAAACTGCATCATACAGAAGGAAGGGTAAAATTAGTGATTGCCAAACTCGGGCTCTGTCCTGTAGAGGAGGACAGGTTGGAAGTAGAAGTGGCTTGACCAAATGACGGGCTCCGGTTGCTGAAGAAGGAGGAAAGGTTTACAATGCCAGATTGAACTTTGGCAAAAATCAACCAGCAGTGGTGGCAGATATGGCCTGTCATCAAGGTCCAACAGTTTTTTTATAGTTTTTTATCTGTCTCGTATTTGCATTGTTATTGCTTTCAGTGTATTTTTATTGGATGCCGGGAGAAACTCTCAGCATTTTTCAAAAGATCAAGTATCTTGAAATAGTTTATTGTACAAACATATAGCAATACGTAAATGCTACCCATCCCAACAATGTGTCATTGAAAACAAATGGTTAATGAGTGGTGAACTGGTATGTTCTGCTGGTTGATGGGACGACAATGATGCAGTGTGGTTTAAAGGGTACTTTAATGGGGGCCCGTAGTATCGTCCGAGGTCATCCCAAAGTTATTTACAAAAGAGAAAAAATAAAACAAAATTATAACATAGAATGTTTACCCATTCCGACAGCAATGGTCCTGGTGGGTAACTAGGATGGATGGAGGATCAGTGTGAATGCTACTGAGTGTGGTGATGAGGATGGCTGGTGGAATGTACTGGTAATGAGACGTGATACACCCAATCTTAATGTAGTGGATGATGATCTGTCTCGGAGCTGATTCGATGAGGTAGCGTTGGACGATTATGTGTTGATGGTCAGGCAGGAACTATTGGGCGAGATGTAGACATATTCTATAGGAATTTGCCCTAGTCAGGAGGTGGATGGAGCCGACATAAGCCCCCGGGTTCCCTGGTTTCGATGGTTGCTGTATCATCTTTCGTAACCAGGTGTCCCATGCTGAAGAGCGGTCTTCTCGGGTGTGCGGTGGCTGGACGAGGGTCCCTAACACGCCGGATGAAAGAATTAGAGTTCAGTGAACATTGGTGGGTAAATTGGGTTGAATCTTTGACGAGGATGGAATGGATGTGGGATACGTTATTGCATTACAGGTGGTGTTTGTGGAGGGTGGTGCAGGGTAGGCCAAGAAGGCGGCAAAAACCAAGAAAGTATTAATAAGTTATTGGACACTGTTTGTAGAGGGATGAGTGTGACCAGATAGGACTGGCATATGTCAATATGGGAATGATTAGGGAACAGTATATAGTTAATAAATGTCGAGGGGAGTGATGGAATGTTTACGAAAAATGGGGGCCAGTTGTGAGAGGAAGGAGAAGGGTTTTGAAATTGTGCTCTTGATATGAGGAATGAAGTTTAATATGAAATCGAGTATAACACATAGGTATTTAATGGAAGGTGACCAAGGAATAGGTGCGGAATGATGGGAGGATGATTGTGAAAGGGGAGATATTGGGAAAAGAGAATGGATGTTAATTTCAAATTACTGAGAGCAGTGCTAAGTTCGATGAATTGGGTGTTGAGAGAAGTAAGGCCGAAACTGAGGTTCTCCCCGTAAAAGAATCGGGAAACAGAAGAGGCGGAGAGGGACATGTCGATTGTATACTGGGTGAGGAAACATCTGGGCGGAGGGTTGATGTCAGCAATATTAAGTGTGTAAGGAAGGGGGCTAAGAATCGCCCCTTGTGTGACTTCGGGGAGAATACGACAAGCACAGAATGAAAGCCCTCCATCCTCGTCTGGAAGGTGCGGCACTCTAGGTAGAAGCAGAGTAGTTAATAAGGTGAGGGTGTATGAAAGTAGTGTGAAAGTAGTGGGGAGGCGAGACAGAAGTTGGGAGTGAGGGACAGGGTCCAAAGCCAGAACCATCCTCGTATGTTGCCACCAGGCAAATCCTTATACCACTAAGAGCTCCATCTGTGTAATTGCATGGTATGTGGAGTGGCAAAGGCGAAATCTTAATTGGTGCACCAATGGGGAGGAGGTGGGCGAAGATTTCTCTCTCGGTAACCTTCGAGAGGATGGGCAAGAGACTAAATATGTGGCATGATAATGGGAGGGAGGTTTAGCAGGTTTGGGAATGGGTACAACTATATAGGATCTCCAACTGGTCGGAAAGTGGTGATGTGTGGACATAGCATTAATGATGTAGGTAATAAGTAGATAAGTTACGTATGTTAGGCGGCAGAGGCTGGAGGCTGTGGAGCCATGGAGCCACCACCACCATCTTGGATGACGTCACTGCCGCCATTTTTTTTCCTGTCGCCATCTTATTTCCGGCCGCCATCTGGTTTCCGGCAGCCATATTGGATTATGTCACTTTAAAATGTTTCCAAAATTTCCCAAAATTAAAAAAAATAAAATTCCGAAAATTATTTTTAAACCATTTGCCATCTTGGAAAATTTCCCCCCTTCCCCCACCAAATGTTAACAGTCATTTGTTTATATGTTCTGGAGGCCACAATATTTAATTTTTTAAATTCCCACCAATTATAGCTAAATGCAATGCAGTTGTTGCTGTTAACAGCTTGTAGAAGAGTCTATAAACATAACACAACGAGGCTAGTCATCGTACATCATGATAATCATTCGTTCGGAAGACAAATATATAAAGTCAAACCTTTAGTAGTGTAAGATAGCATTTTCCTTTTTTGGATTATTTGCCTTACGACCTGCCATACAACATATTACACAGACGATATGTGTATTTTAGGTTGCCATAGCACATATCTGAAACACTTTAGTCATGGAGAAAATTCGAGTATGCTTTCATACCGCTGTAGACATGCTGGTACATGTTAACAAACATATAAGGTCAATTCGCGCGGTCCTATAAAATTTAATATGTGGCTTGAATGTTTGTTTGGCAAGCCGGAGCCACATGAGGAGGAAGAAGACCAGAAACCTTTTGAGACGAGAAATATTCCAACTTATAATGCTGATGATGTTGAGGAAGCTGTTGCAGCCAGCTTGGGGAAGAACTTAATGGCGGAGGGGGAGGAGGAGGTGGCTGAGGAAGACTACATGGGCAAAGGCTCAGGTTGGACTTCGTACAAAATGACAGGCAGCCATCTTAGATGATGTCACATCTACCCTCTTAAATTTGATATTGTCCTTGACCTTTGATCTCACTTCTAGAAAAAAAAACGAGGAATTTTTTTTTCATCACAAAAACCTTGAAAAAAAAACTATATTTTATATTCCTACGCTTGTATGTATGTATGTACATATATATATATATATATATATATATATATATATATATATATATATATATATATATATATATATATATATATATATATATATATATATATATATATATATATATATATATATATATATATATATATATATATATATATATATATATATATATATATATATATATATATATATATATATATATATATATATATATA